>QMIH01001058.1:5632-36505 GCA_003987875.1 Clarias batrachus
AAAAAGCAGCTTATGGTGAATTATTTCTATATTTACCAAAGAAAACCACAGCGCGCAGTACCATGAAAACGTGCTCGCATGAATCACAGTGCAGTACATGTGCTCTAGGAACGTAACCTGGCGAATTTCAGGGGTCGACTGTATATGATTGGAATTAGAGGCGGGGCTTAGGGAGTAAAAACATCATCATCTGAAATGTATTTAATAATTCTGTGGCATACATTTTTTAACCCACAATTCCTCCCTAATACATCTTTAATAACACTAAATAAAAAGCAGATCACCACATTCCTGAAGAAACTGTTACGCTCGGCATCTAAAAATAAAATCAATAAATAAAAGAAATCTGTCCAATTAAATTGTTTACAGCTTTCAAAGCACCGACGCTGGAGACGCAACATAAACCTGTGATTTAACTGCAGTAAGATCCGCCATGGAACGGTCTAATGGACACTTTATTAACGACCAATCAGAATTAAGAGTCTAAATAAACTGAATTAGAACAAAAGTATTTGCCCTGCATGTGAAATTGATCATGATTTTACCCCCCAAACCACACGCACGTACGCATGCACACACACCCCTCAACACCCACGCACACTGACACACACACCTCCGTTACTCGGCCTCGTTTTCCCAGCTCTGCTCCAGCTGCCACATTCATGCTTCTTCTGAAAGGCTTTTGTCTCGTCTTTCCTTTTATTAACTGTAATTCAGGACTGATTAGATGGAAATGGGAAACACGGCATTGGACATTCCTCACACTTTTCCTTATCAGTGTGATTTGCGCCTTTCCCCTGTTGTGTGGTGATGCATTTCCTRACAAAGAACGKTTGACAAACGCCCGCAATGCTGCTGTGWTCAGGGAAATGCGCACTTTAAAAAAACAAACCTGTAACAAAGTGTGCCCTCGATCATTGGGTATAATATTATTTTTTTCCTCACCTTCCTCCTGATCTCCGAGCTGCTCGTCTGGGTGATTTATTTTTGAGTTCCTCCACCTTTTCAACASAGACTAATGTACATTTATAGCTCTGTGGTAATGGGCTTTTCCACATCCAAACACAAATAGAAACATCGATCCAATTACAAAACCAGCGCCATAAAAGTCCAACTTGATCAGGACACGAGCACGAGTATAAATAATAATAATAATAATAATAATAACAATAATACAGCGCTGGAGAAGAGGGAGTATTTATGAACAACACAAAAAGGTCAGACAGTCGAGTAAAACACATCTCATATTTCACTAATCTCTTCCCTGCTATTAACTGGCATTGTGCTGTTCTGTGGCACAGAGTGAGATCTGGCAAAACATCAAATCACACAGCATGACAAAAGGAAACGGAGAGGAACGGCCCTCTGACATTCGAAAAAACAAAGTGAGTTAGACTAAACAACAACCACATAGAGCGCAACGAGAGGGAGGGGTGTGACGAAACATCATAAATGTGGGGGAGGCACTGGACCAAAATCAGAAAGGTTTCAGGATTTAAAAAATTTACTGCTGAATTCAAGCCATGTGACTTCAGCAGTTCAAAGAAAACATCTGCTTTTTATTCAGAGAATATTCCTTAATTACGCCTCGTTAAAAAAAAAAGTGGATGAAGAGAGCTGCGATATTGCAAAACAAAGTGAATTCTTTAAAAAGTCAAACACAGGTTTAAAAAGTTAAAAACGGGTTTAAAAAGTTAAAAACGGGTTTAAAAAGTTAAAAACAGGTTTAAAAAGTTAAAAACAGGTCCTGTCTCTTAACATTCGCAAGATCATCACTTGAGCTGAGCAATATGATTTCACATTTCATACTCATTTCCCTAATTTTTTTTTTTATTCTGTAAAACTAAAGTATTGTCGAGTGCATCTGCGAAACCATCAAACATCATGATGAAACTGAAAAAATTACAATAACATTTTATTTGTATAGCGGTTTTAACAATAGTCAATAGTCTTTACAGAATCAAACGAAAATGATGGAAATGTGTATGAAAGAGAAATTGAGTACAAATATTCAATCTATATTAATTTGTACTACAAATATGGCTGAACAGACGTRCAGTACAGCAGGTGGTGAGGTGTTGAGTGAAGCACTGCGTGTCATCGGTACAACACTAACAGATTAATAATTAACAGATTAATAAACAATTTCTTCCCACAGCCAGTCCAGTCAAATGAATAACTCCTTCCCCCTTCTAGCTAGAACTGCTCTCAWAGCACTTATTACTGTCGCTCTCATTTCACACTCTGTACTCCTGTGTGTATTTTACTTTCTTGTGTTTATCGTTAATCTCCCGATCATCGTCCGATCATAATCCTACCATTTATCGTCCGATCAGCCAKAACATTGACCACACAAGTAATTAACACATTAAAATGATCGAGTATAAACCAGTAAACAGGTGACAGGCGACAGGCACCCTGAGGGACACACAAACCATGGAGGGGACACAGTTCAGCCCGTCCGGTTCAATCTCACAGAAAATAAGTTAATGCTGGCCACAATAGAAAGTCACGAGAACACCCAGCGCGTAACAGACCACGGCACACGGGTCTCTTCAGCAGGCAGAGAGCTCAAGGGCCACGCCCCGGACTCCAACATCGCCGGATCCCATGTTTGTCCACAGGACAAACAAGTCCGATCCACGGAGGCCCTGTCCAGCAACCCAGAGCACTCGGATGACCCGCTGCCAATATACCGGTGCCAGACACCGCAGCATTCCTCCCAGAGGGCCACGCCCCGAGCGGCCAGAACCACCATAGTGGCACAAGTGGACCCCAAAAACTAGAGTGGTTTTAATGTTAAATGTTTTTTATTAATGATTTGACAGATTGGTGTACGCTTGTACTACGGTTATTTATACCAGTCACAGAGCTGCTAAAACTGAATTAAATATATGTTCTATTCTTCTCAGGGATAAAATCAATCAATGTTTCTTCGCTCCCATCAAGTCAAGTCAAGTCAAGTCAATTTTATTTATATAGCGCTTTTAACAATTGACATTGTCGCAAAGCAGCTTTACACAATAAAAAGAAGTAAGTTTTTTATGCAATGTGTGTGAATCAAAATGATAAGATTCATAAATATATCTGATAAAATCCTCACGTTGCTCGAGTTTCTCTCCGTCACACTGCGGTTTGTTTAACAACAACTGAAATAAAAATGAACTAGTTTTTCATTTTTTTAAATTTGAAAACGAATGTTATGCTAACAGCTTTTAATCACGTAAATGTCTTTAAATATTATAATATTTTTCTGCAACATCACAGGATCTTTTTTTTCTTTTTTCCCCACATTGGTAATAAAAACCTTTTCTAAAACTCCACCTAGATGTGTGGACTGACTGACATAAATAATTTACAGAAAGTGGGGGCTGTGCGTGCGTGCGCGCGTGTGTGTGTGTGTGTTTTCTATCCTAGTAGCTGGGAACAGGTTGTACTGAGACGGAGCTGAGCTGAAATATCTCTAGAGGGTGAGAAAAATGTGCAGACAAAAACCGAGAAATAATAACTTGCTGCCTCCATAACTCCTGAAAAACCCTGGAAAAACAATTACTGACTCTGGGAATTAAAATATAACGACGTCATGGTTATACCACGGTGTGGGTGTGTTCTCAAATCTGATTGGTTAGAATTATTCTCTTACACCAGCGTGGCTGAAACATGAGCGATTAACATGATGAACGTTAATGTGTTTGCTCTAAAACGTTATGGTTTCTATAGTAACAGTGACGGCTCATACACATGGATTTGCAAGGCTGATGCTTCACACAACTGAAGAGATTAAATAAACAGATTTATCAACCTGTTGTTTAAACAGGAAAACATAAGGATTGATGTTTTTTTTGTTATGAGACACAGCACTGTGCAAAAGTCCTACATAGTAAAGTAAATTAAAAATATATACCGTGAAACTGGAACAAACATTTTACTGCTACAGGCTGCAAAGTACCTAAAGATACCATGTAAAAAAAATAAATAAAATAACCCTGGTTGTTTATGTCACAACCTGAGCAGTGACCTCGTTTCCCCTCTCGTCTGTTCCGACCCCTCAGCATCAGCAGTGAACTAATCACCTCCTGATCATCTCTCATCATCTGCACCTGTTTCTCACTGGATCAGGACTGAAGTTCGACGTTTATTTTTACACTTTATGCGTCACGGTGTGTTTTAACAAACAAACAAAAAAAGCATTCCTCTGAAAGTGCTCAGGTACAGGGACTGCAGTGAAAGTCTGGAGGATCTGTTCCTCAAACTACATTAAAAAATATAAGAAAGTTTAGAGTCTTTGAAAGCGAAATCTGGAGAACTGAAAAGGGTGGGGCTCAATACTTTTGCACAGTACTGTATAATGGCATATTTGGTGGAATTTTCTAAAAAGAAACAGAGATTATTAAAATGTGATTTATGAAATTGCTTTTTGTTTGCATGAAAACATGTTAGTAGGTGTTGTTACTTCTTTTTTTTTGTTTTTTTACCTCGTCATATTACACCGTTACACTGCGAAAGGGGAGAAAAAAATAAAACAACTAACAATGGAGCTCTTCTCTATATAATGATGTTTTGAGTTCCAGGTCGCTGCACATGGCGTTCATACTCACCACGCGGGTCTGGGACTGAGTGGCACCGTACATTGTGATACCATTAGTGGGCGGGGCATGCTGCGGCATATCGGGCAGGACCAAGCCTCTTCTGTCGATGAGACTGTATGGACACACACACACACACACACACACACACACACACACACACACACACACACACGAACATTATGACATACAATTATGAGACGCTGAATAAGCATCATTAAAACCCCATCATCATCATCATCATCATCATCATCATCATCATCATGTTGTCATGTCGCGCGAACACAAGGCAGCATTTTGTACACACAAAACGTACACAGTGTGAGAGAACATCAGACAAACAAAGACATGTTTCAGCCACTGTATAGTTACTGGTACAACATGGGACCTGTTCGAGTGTCTGATCCTGCACACAGTCAAATAAATCTCTCAAGAACTCTGGGAAGAATGAAGAATAATTAAAAAAAAAAAAACAGGCTTGTAGCAACATGGCAAACCCTGCTGAGGTGTGAGACCGGTACAGACGGGTCAGGACCGAGACGCTAACGAGCGACTGGAATCCTGTTCATCTGCTCAGCCCGATTTACACGAGCGCTTGAAGCAGACGTCACCTGACCAACACGTCATTAATACCCGGCGTCACGTCTGTACTGGTGTATCATTGTACAGCGCAGGTGAGAGCGGAGCAATTAAACCAGACTGTAACTGGAAAAGGTACATGCACGGTCTGAAACGACAGACAGCACATGGAAATGAATGAACAAGCTATTCTGATCAAAGTGTGTGTGTGTGTATGTATAGAGGTGGAACTGGTTAATCCAGTAGAGTTCTTTTTTCTTTTTCGCCATGCTTTACGGGCATCAAACACACAACCATACCAATAACTGCTAACATTTAGCACACTCACTTCACTCCAGCATGATAAAGCTTACAGTCTGTATATTTATACAGTATAACTTAGATTATTCTCGTCTACCCGTTTTGTTGCACACTCGAGTCTTCTTCTGATTTTTTGATCTGGAGTTGTAGCGATTGCATTTCACTACTGATGTACTTTATGCAACCATGTATGTGACGAATACAATTTTGAACCTTGAATCATAGATCATAGCCAGTGGGTTGGATTAAATAATAAAAAAAAATAAATAAATAAATTTTAGGGAGTAAAACTAACTTTTTTTTTTTTGCTCCTTCTTTCATGCAGTAATATAATAAATCAGCCATCATGTGTACACACAGCACAAGGTACAGTATGAACTCGCGCCCGTACAGGTCTTGCTTCGATTAACATTCATATCAAAAGATCAGAAACGGGAACTATGTGATCTCTCTGGCTTTGACCTTGGCAGGACTGTCGGTGCCAGATGGACTAGTTTGAGCGTTTCACAGACGGCTGAGACTCTGGGATTTTCACAAAACAGTCTCTAAAATTTACACAGATTGGTGCAAATGACAAAAAAAAAAAACACGCCACCCGTTAAGTCATTGTCTTGTGAATAGAATAACCGTACAGTATAATTAATAACCCAGCGCTTCAGGCTTGCTCTAAGAAAATGTTTCATCTAAATGAAGCGATTCAGGTTTTTTTTTTTTAATTATTCATTAATTTATTTTTATAACGGTAATCTTCAAGCTATTTTTAGCTGTTTGTGTCTGGTATTGAATAATTATTTGACCAGGAACGGCTGGAATGTGGCTGTGAATTTATGACTGAAATAAAGCTGGCGTGCGCTCAAGCGCTTAACCTGGAAGTTTTTATGATTTTACATGTTGCACTGTTGTCATATGATTGGCTGATTGGAATATTGCTGTAAGTATTATGCAGATGTTTCTACATGGAGGTCAAAGGTGACTGCTGTACGTCTGACACGGCTGAAATCAGACATGGTGATGGAGATCCGCTTTATCATCAGACTATGAAGACGCACAGGTTCCTTTATCTAGAGACACATTTCCATTTCCATCTAAAAACAAACCTGCCGGTCTTTAATCTCACAGTCGGTGCTCAGTCCAAATCCACCGTGCTTCAGGACACCGCTGAAAACGTGCCAGGACCACGCTGTACGAGTGGAAATCTTGCCAAACAGAATTTATTTTAAGATGTGTTCTTTCTCTATGTTCACACACACACACACACACCCACACCACAAAATAAACAGACCACATTTAGTTCCGCTTGTACTGTACGAAACCAGGCCAGTCCAGGCAGGTCTTGCTTAACGTTCCTTTCTGTGGACTTTTAACAGATGTGTGTGAGTTCAGGAGCACAAAGTGAACGCCGACATGCAGCGGCTCTCTTTAGAGACGTGCAGTGCTGAAGTAAAGATAAGGAGTGATAGGGACTATCTGTGTGCAAAATGACGTGGGAGCTTGCGTCATGAGGAACGGCACGTAGAGCGCTCGGGCGCGGAGCAGACGTGAAGGTGAAGTGGATATCGTACAGGACATCAGAATTTACTGTCGTTCATTCATAACGGCTCTGTGGAAACGAGCACAGATTTGAGTCCGAACGCTTCGGCGCTCCGGCGTTTAGTTCTTCACCAGCAGCATCGGCATCCGACATGATCGCACAGGTTCTGCAACTCTGAGTCAGATAAGCGTTTCGCCTTCGAGATGCCAATCTTCACACCGCTGTGGAATCTGCATGTGACCTGCCCACCATGTAGGCTGGAGTTATAACTCTGATACTGAACCACTATCACGCAGCAGAGTGTCAACAAAAACATTTTGTTTTTAAGAACATATTTGGTTCTTTGCCTTTGGTTCTTTACTTAAAGCGTGTTAAGTGTACAAACACTGCTGTTAGAGGAAAAATAAATCAGCTACAGGTTGGTTGGTAAGAAGTTAATTAAACTATCGGAAGATAATTAAGTCATTTCAGTAATTTTCCCTGAGATTAATAAAGTTCTTTGAATCTTGAATCAAATAGCAGGACACTCTACTGTTTTAATTCCTCTCACATCACAGCTATTGAACAGCGTTTAGGAATTTAAAGATGATATTATTACAATCATTTGATATACATCACACACTATTTTTCTTTTCCTGAAGTGTGTATAATTTTATTTGTCCGACTCTCTAGAAGTGTAATGGTAGACGCGCTCGACTTGGTACAGGAGGTTCCCGGAGTGAACACACTCTTAGCTGAAGGACTTTGTATGCTTCGTATGCTGACGGAGATTCCTTACAAAATTTCACTTTGTGATGTGGAGATTCGTGAGGCGCGGTGTTCATACAGAGGTGATGTTTTGTTGCGGTGGAATTTTATTTCATGAAAGACATTTCTGTCGAGAAACAACGTTCAATGATTTTTCACTCTCTTGCGCTGCGGAATTATGGGTAATCCTGTGTGTGTGCTTGCGTAATTTGACACTGTGCCCGACAAACACCGACAAAAACCAACACACACACACTTTACTCATGTGTACTTTATGTTTGTGCGCACGCGTAATTTGACACCCACACACACACACATATATATATATATAGAAATACACGGCGCCTGTGTGCACAAACGGAAACACTTATCTGTCTGGAATTTATTTTTATTTTTTGAAATATTAAGTGCAGGTTAATTTGTTTTATTTTTAATTTATATATCATATTAATTATCTTTATGTATTTATTGTTTTGTGATGTAGAATGAATAATTTTGAGTTTTCATTACTTCTTATGGGAAAATTCTATTTGGTTTGGAATACGAGCCCGCTTCCGGAACGAATTATGCTCGTAATCCAAGGCTCCACCGTATTCCTAAACAACTTACTGCATACATACAGAAACATGTGTAGTTCTTTATTTAATAAACAAACAACATGTTTTCAAGGAATTATGGACAGTTTGTACAAGTTAAATTTCATAATAAATGATGTCATGTCTTACTGAGTCATGACTTTTTTTTTTTTTTTTTTTACAACCACAATATCTGATCTTGTAGAATGTCCATGAAATACATTATATGCAGCCAAATACAAACAAACATTTACTGGCTGGTAAATAAAACTGAGGTGGATATTACTATTAAATTGGGGGGTGTCTTGTATCTCAGAATTTTCAGATAATCCATGATTATACAACGTGCCGTAGCCATGTAGTTTTGTTGCAATGTACAATCTGTATGAAGGTTAATGACATTTCCAATCATATTCTAATAGATAACAGTCATAATATTTAGATAAGGTAAAATAACTAATCGAAAACATCACTGTTACAGTTATAGATGAAACCGATAAAGATTTGTCTTAAAGAGTAAAACCTGACAGGTAAAATGTTCACATGCTGTATTTACTGACTTTCTGACTGGAGTTTAATCACAGTGAACCTTAAAGGTGGAGAAAAAAAAAACCCGATACCTTTCACACAGAGCGGAGAGGAGTGACCTGTAAGCGTTAACCACACGACACACGTGATATTAATCAAACCTCAGTGCTCAGCAAAAAACGGCCAAGAGAACGGCTGTGTCAGGGGCTCTAAATCTCCGGGAGCGCCGTCGCTCTTCGCTGACGGAGCAGGAGAGAGAAAATAGACTTGTTTCTGAGATGAGCTCAGAGACATGAAGGATTTCTTATTAAAATAAAAGATGGAAAAACTCAGTAGCATTACAGAAATCAGAAATCAGACCCACACACACACACACACACACACACACACACACACACACACACATTTGTAAGGAGAACATTTGCATTTAATCTCTCCCTTCAAAATGAAAGGATTACTGGCAACGGTTTCCCTGCGAGTGTCAAGTCAGGCATTGTAATTTCCTCATAGTTTGTTTTAAAATAAAGTGGACTGTGCACATTTGCCCATTAAAAAAATAAATAAAATCAATAAAACTCTCATTCGGTGACGACACGTTCAGTTCTACCTCCTCCCGCTATAGATACGACTATTGCTTGTGTAGGTTGAATCTATTAAGCAGGGAAATTCTTTACTCATCACGACCCTGTCTCACACGTCTGAGCCAACGTAATATAACGTCTCCCGCGTACGGCGAGCTAGTTACGTACATCAGCCAAAGCGCCGAGCACAGCTTCCCGCTGAGAGCCGCTATTCATTTTTCTCGATATATTTTGAACTCCACGGTGACATAAAGCATACATTAAAGTCCCAGACACCCTCGCTAGTGATGAAACAAAATCAAGTCAAACCGGGACTCGTGTGCAACAGTGTACTCGTACTGAACATCCCATCAACAGACCCACACACTCGGTCCGGTTCGTCTTCTACAATTATACTGTAATGATTTCTACTCGTGCAGTCTGGTGTCGCCCACAGGGAGCTGCTCATCAGGGATCCAAATATAAATCTACTTCCTGAAGTCAGTTCCTTATCGATGGCATAAAAAGCAGAGTTTGAAATATACAAGGTTTGTTCGAGTCAAAATGAGAGTAAAAAAAAATCCCGTTATTTCTCTATATAATCCCCTGATACACTAATGCACTTATCCCCGTGTGTCACTAGTGCTTGGACACCATCCTTTAACGACCCAAATATGTGGGAATGTGTTGGAGCGAGGTCAGGACTGTACGTGGGTGGGGAGGGGGGGGGTACAGATGGCGTGACGCTAACTCCCAGCCGAGTTCCTGTAATGCGCGAGTTGTCTTGGTGAATGAGTGTGTGTACAGTTCACACACACCCAGACAGATGTTTCTCTTCCACAATCATTCACCAGCGCGTCTGTGACTTACCTGGGTGGAAGAGGACCACAGAGGGCTGCACAACAGTTTGTGAAGATGTTTCCGTGGCTATAAGGGTTGTAATTATCTTTCCCTCTTTTTGATGACCATGACCCTTTAATCTAGAGCGGAGAGAAACACAGTCACTGTTAAAAAAAAAATAATAAAAAAGGAAATGAAAGAGAATGAGGAGGTCTAAAAGTGTGATGATGGTGGTTTAAGGATATACACAGTGAGACTGAACAATAAATCTAAATGTCTGTGGTATTTGGCCAAAGATTCAGGATTCAAACCCACTATTTTTAGAATCTGTAATTTTGTAGTGAGAAAACACGAATAAATGGAAAAAAACAAATGCCACGATTTTAGTGCAGAAACAATCGTCTCTGGCAGACACAAATTAAATTATCCCGGTCCAAAAACATACAGCGGGTTACTATAGCAACATCCTTTCATTCCTCGGGAATTTTTAAACATAAAACAAGTTGGGTAATTGTATAAATGTCGTGTGTTTGGGTTAATTACCCAACTCGTTAGGACAAGACTCCTGCCGCAGAGCTGAACTGCCATCGAACCAAAGCGTTTAATCTCTAATACAATAACGTTCTACATAGTGCTAGGAATCCTTCTGTGTTGGAAATGGCGTCTTCTCAAAAACTCTCTGTAGCATGAACATTACAATCTTCTACACTAGAGAGTAGAGAGCACTGATTTCAAGGTCATACACCACGCCCTTCACTACACTGATCTGAAGACCGCTTCATAAACACAATCTGTGAATGTAACAGAGGCAACGGACTGTATGAAGACGTCGATCTTAAATACGTGATTTTAGAGTACAGTCGACCCCCACAAATTCACAGCGGTTAAATGTCTATAAGTGCCGATTTTTATAGATTAAACCATAAATATGCTCCAAAAAACTTTAATTTCATATCAAACTCAGCTTCCCCTTAAAAAAAAAAGAAGAATGTAAAGATGAACCCGTATACCGTACTGCTGTGTCTCCCGCAGTGTTAGAATGTAAAACACATAAATTACAGGACATATAGAGGTAACATCTGAGGGCGTGTTTTCTTTGGCATCAGTACTGTAGTGTAAATACATTAATAATTCTCCATCACAAGCCACGGTTTCCACTATGGAAGCGTTATGTTCTCTCTACAGTATTATATTGTCTATGGAAATTTAGCTACATTTATGTTAATATTTATGTTACAAAATTAGTAAATTATATTGTTCTTAATAGTTTAGTGTTAAAACTATATATTTTACCATGGAAAAAGCCATACAATCTTTTATGATTAAATTAGTATATATTGTAGATTTTATATTTTACATTCTTTTCTACTGGCATTTTGTCTCTCATGTTTACTTTTTAGGTCACAAACAGTCGTTTAATCATCTCACTGTTGTGTACAGTATGTGACGAATAAAAATCTTAATTAAAAAAAAAAACATTTGCACAAAATTGCGGGGTTTCTGTGAACAATTATTAGTTAGGTTCGAAGGAAAAATCTGCAAACGAACGAGAGCGAACTCTAAACCGCAGGGGTCGACTGTACGTGCATGAACGAGATTAGATGAACAAAATGCTTTCCAACTTTCAAAGACTCTAAGACTTTTTTTGTTTTTTTTGTGCATTTTTGTGCATGCTTGCTTATGCACGTGATGTCTCCGCATTAAGGCTGAGACATTTTTGTGTTAGTTATTTACGTGACATTTCTGCATTTTAAACAGTACTTTCACATTCTGCAGAAAGTACTGAGGCATCGCTAACTCTTTGAAGTAAGCACTGAATAAACAAGATAAACGCAGAGCTGAATATAAACGCACGCTCGAGTTCCCTGTGATTTGTTTTTCCAAGAGATTTACACGTGCATGATAACATGAAAAAACATTGCTGTAGAAAACAAACATAGTTATACAGAATTCATTCTAACTCTCTCTCTCTCTCACACACACACACACACACAACTTACATCTTCATTGGTGGTCTGATTGGATCCAATAAGGTACGTGTGGAAGCCTGAGAGTCCCACGATTGACCACACGGAGAAAAAGCACACAACGACCTCCAACACGGTAAACAAGGGTCAAGGACAAAAAAAAAAAAAAAAAGACAGAAGGGGAAATTGCTGCCTTACAGCCTCAGAAATGTGCACTATGCCCTAATTATCACCGTCAGATTGCTGTGTATGCAAATGATGAGGGGAGAGTGGACGAGTCTGCACATCTGAATATTCCCTGGCCAACACGATGACCTGTGAAGCTGACAGACTCTCATTTCTCGCTTTGCTTAACGTGTGAGTCGAATATCTCATCAACAAGAGCAAGTGAAAAAATGTATTGAATCTTAAGTTAATAAAAAAAAAGGGCGTCTTAAATCTACTGATGATGTTTCTGACGCGACCTTATTAGAGATGATTCTTTATTACGGCTGAATCTCAGAGCAGGTTCTAGTGGGAGAAACGCCGTTAGGTTATTTTTAGTCAATATATAGTACATACTAAATAGAAAAGCGTGCGTTTCATATGTAGCTACATTTCTTCACTAAGCTGCTTTTTCTGAGTCGCTTTGTAGCAGCCATTTTGCTTGTAATTCAGGAATATGTTTTAATATTAAATGGTTAAAGTACACGGTGGACTAGTCGCATAGACCGTCAATCAATGACGAAACTCTGGATTTGTGACAAGTTCATCATACAATGCAGTTTCTGTTTAATGCCGTCTGCTCAAGTAAGGAAGCCCGTAAGTGACAATCACAATTCGCTTTGTTTTGTTTCCAATCATAGAGAAGACATTTTTTAAATCATTTTATTTTTCTGGTACTTTTAACGCAGCTACAACGACCCCACTTCCTCAAGGAGGAAGTTCTCAGAGGCAATAAAAGGACAAAGTGAAAACGGACACTTTATGCTGATAAAGGATATCTGGCCGGACTGTCTTTGAGAGCGTTGAGAAACCCGCTTCTGTGGGATTCTGTCAAGAGAGAAAAGACGAGACATAGTTTCATCAGCAAGGCAATGAAGACTCGAATCTTAATCGATACAAGAAGTCCTCGACTTACAAACATTAAAGTTACGAACGGCCTGCGGTTCTATGAACATTCGTAGATGCGAACACATCGCGGAAGTTGCTCACGTGTATTGGATAAGAAATAGACACTGCGGTGCACCAGATACCAATATTTACAATTATTTACAATATTTTCAGTGTGTAAGTGAACGTATAAAACATCTAAAGTCCGGTCGGTATATTGTGTGTGGGAGGGAGTGCGGGAGAAGTGAGTTGGCCTCACCAGTTGCAATGAATCAGTCCGAGAGCACGATGATAGAAAATGTCCGTCCTGTTAAACTGTCCTGATGGTGAATAATCCTGATTTTGGGAAAATCCTCAACAAAACTGCGTTCACAGTCCAATACAGTGGAAAACAGCTCTGAGGCAAAATGGAGTCTGTTCAAGCGCGTAGTAAACACCATGTAGCGTTGACCCCACCCCTAGACACCTTCCCCTTAAACGGGGTCAGCTGATTCCGCTGCGTCACCAGGACTCCCCCGCTATATTAAGGCGCAGTCTCGCCAGAGTATAATGCGGAGCAAAAACACCAAACCTGTGTGTTTGTTTTATTACGCTTTACATTGGATACAGTATGTGTGTCAAACGTGTTCAAGACTCACTCTGTCAGACTTGCGAACGGATCGGACTTGCGAACGTGCTCCCGGAACGGAACTCAAACTTACTGTATTTATGGGAGGGGAGAAAAAAAAAAGCCAGAAAAAAAAAAAAAAAAGTATTATTATTGATTTTTTTCCCCCGATTTTCTCCCTAATTTAGTCGTGTCCAATTCCTCCCCGTCACTAGAGGGCTCCCACATTAAAGCTACTACTACCACTCAGTCAGGAGGCCCGAAGACCATCACGAGTTTCCTCTGAACCACGTGATGCCAGCCGACCGCATCTTTTCGAACTGCTCGCGATCTCCGGATGATAGGGCGAGCACTTTACCACTGCGCCACACGGAGGCCATACTTTAACTAGATATTATTAACTTTAACTAGATTCTATGATTGAGTTTTATCAGATGAGACCAAAACAAACCCTCAAGCTGGCATTAGACACACAATGTTTACGGTTACACAGAAAAGAATCTAATCTGGTGAAGGATCTGTGATGTTGAGAGCTTTTTTTTTCCATGAAGTCGGAAAAAGCCATTTTTATTTTTTTGCACAACAGACGCGTGTCACGATTGGATCCTGCGAGACAATGACTGAAAGTTTTAACTATGTGGACTGTGTGTGTACAGGGTGTCTTTGCATGCTGTAGTTTATTTTAATTGTCCTTTACTTGAACTAAAAAGGCCAAACGTTTTCCAGCATGACGATGACCTCAAAGAGGATGTGGTCGGGATCTGAAATGTGCAATTAACAGAAGTATCAAATAAAGCTAAATATTGTGAGAAGGCAAATATGCATTTGTTTGTTGTACGTATGTAAGATTTTTATGCTGCAGGTAGCGCCGGCCCGTTCCCGCTCACTCCCACCGCAGACATACATCCATCACACTGTGTGACACACTGCAGTTCATCTAGTGAGGTCCAGGAGCACTGCTAAAGAGACTCATCGCTTCATCCAATCATGCATAATGACTAATACTACTTTCAATTTAAACTCATCTTAAAACACTGCAGTCATCAGTCCAGTGGAAGTCATAGCGGGAGGCTGTACAGCTATTCCCCGACGTACAAACGAGTTCCATCCCAGGAGCATGTCCATAAGTCTGATTTGTTTGCAAGTCTGACAACGCGAGTCTTAAACGCCTTTGACACAAATATACAACGCAAAGAATACCGATCCGCTTGACTAAATTTGTCCTCTTTCCCCACACTGCCATCATGTGTCCAAAATCCGTAACTGAGCCTAAGGTAAAGAATCGCAAACATCTAACACAACAGTGTTGTCTCTGCACCTTTATATCACACGGGGAATCCTGGACAGAGCTGTTCTTCACTGTATTGGACTGTGAGCTCTGTTTTGTTGAGGATTTTCCAAAATTAGGATTATTCACCATCAGGACAGCTTTAAGGGACAGATATTTTCTATCATCATACACCTGCACTTCAAAATGAACCTAATTATAGACAAATCGCCAATTCTGATTTTCTGGAGCTTTACAAAACTCCACAGACGCTCTTTTTTCTATTTAATATTCACAATGACTTGTTTGATTTTTTTTTAAGTACCTTGTAACCGTTTCTGCGTCTGTAGAGTCTTTAGGCTAAAACAAATTGGTTAGGAGTTGTCAGGCGTCGTGGGATAACGAGGGCAGCTACTGAGACGCGCTTTAATAAGGGGCCGAGCGTCAGGACCCAGGTGCTCTGTGCTGGCATGGTGCCATGTGAGGAAGTGTTGTAAGTCGACCTTCTGAAGCAGGTTGTGTGTCAGGAAGATGGAAAACCCTCTGCGGATCTCGACATGCGCACGCTGTAAATCCGATACACCATCATGACGCAGCAGCCTCGATGGGAGAGAACGCTAAGCTGCATGGGAGGTGGCGTGGGCGCTCATCACCGTCTGCGGTGAAGCTTTAATACGCCGGTGTGCAGCCTGACGAAGCACATGTCAAGACGTAATTAGTGGAAACGGAACGGTAAGAAAAAAAAAAAAAAGAGAAAGGATGAGGCAGCGCTTGTATCGAATTCCATTACTGCTCTCACCGCTTTACACTGCTGACTAAAGCAATCCCTGAATTTACTACTGATGTTTAGATTCTTTTTCTCACTGAACATTCACTAAATAATAAATGTGCAAATGTTTGGGTTGTTTAAGTGCTCTTAGGTTTCTAAGGTTAAGGGTAAAAAAAGAAACGGGATGATTTTTAACCACTCATTTTTTTAATTAACACGTGTTTTGGCTGTTCACGTCGCGGTGTCGCCACAGAGGACCATCTGATCCGCACACTTCTTGGGACAGATTTGATGCTGGATCCCCTTCCTGGCGCCAACCTCCAATTTTATCCAGGCTCATGCACTGGCCGAGTAGCATATTGGGGGGCAACGCACGGACACCAGGCTCAGACCTGGATCCTCAGACACAAAAATCAACAACCAAGAGCCTTAGCTGTCTGAGCCACCACGCCCACTTTTTTGATTTACGTAGATAAGACGTTTTTTGATTTGCGTACCATAGATAAGAGCCCGGTTACACAAATCATGGCACTAAACACCTCAGCAGTGTTGAACTCTCACACCGGATTGGTCAGAACGTGGTGAATCATTTCAAATGTCAGCAAGTAAAAAAAAGGGGTTTATGTTCATTATAAAGGCGGCACAGTGGTGTAGTGGTTAGCACTGTCGCCTTGAACCTCCGGGTTCGATTCCCGTCTCGGTGTGCTCGTTTTAGGGGAGGGCATTAGTAAAAAAAAAAAAAATTGTAATAATAATGACTTACAAAGAACCTTCTCACGTTCCACATGAAATGATGAATAAATGAATGAATAAAATAACTGGTTATGATGATGTAACCTGTTTAGCATTTTCGTAAGGAGTCTCCAGTGTCGGCGTTGTGCAACATTCAAAAATAAAGCTGCTACTTCAGGGTTTTCTTCACAATATGGCTGTGCAGTGAATCAAATTAAAACTTTGATTATTAGGCTTCTGATGATGATAAAAACATTAATTGTTAATTAAGATCATATGATTATTGTGCCACGTTCCTGTTCCGCACTGAGGTTTTTATTTTGTGTTACAAAACCTTCACATCCTTTTAGTGTCGTAAAGTAAACTCTCTCTCCTGTGCCTGTGGCGTTTATCTCGTATAAACACCAGGTCCTTTCATTTAAAGGTAAATAAACGTTATGACGTTTTCTAAAGTCAATGAGTTACCGTGTTAAATAATCGTGAACTCATCCGTATTGACCTAAATGATCGGGATTATGATTTTGAACCATATTCGATCAGCTCTACTTCCTGTGCTTAAACTTTGAGTTAAATATGTGCAGCTTTAAATTACTTAAAATACTCAATGAAAGTCACGAGAGAGGAAACGAGAGGCCGGAAATAACTGGTGTAATGTAAATCATAACCAGGGATAATTTCACAAAACTTTAACTATCAAAAGTGCTATTGTTCTTTAATAATAATAATTAAATAATAATAATAATAATAATAATAATAATAATAATAATAATGTTGCACTGCTGAGGTATAGGAAAAATAAAACAATTTGTTATATAACTCACCTTCATGACCATGTTCCCCCTCCCCACCCGAACATTGATTATTTTCCGATAACAACATGTCCTGTAGTGTTTCATGTCTGGTCTTATTCTACTGTAATTATTTTTTCATAATAAATAAGCCATTCTATCATACGAACAGTTCGTCCTCTAACACTCACTTTTTTTCCTCTAATGATCTCTAAAACAAGACCAGATCTAGTTGTTCTTCCACACACACACACACACACAGTGTGTGTTCATTACTCCCTCACTCCAGTCTGTTATTTTTTTTTTTTTAACTAAATAAGCACCACAGCAGGGTGAAGCAGGTCTCAGAGCTAAAAACAGCCACCATCACTTACTCATGATTATGTGCGTGATGACGAAGGCGAAGATGAAGATGGTGAGGAAGGACAGCGACAGGATAAACATGTAGAAGAAGCGGTAGTTCCTCTTTCCGACGCAGTTCCCGACCCAGGGGCAGTGATGATCGAAGCGCTCTGCGCAGAGGACGAGAGGAAATCCATTTCATATTCAATAACAGGCAAAGTGGGTTAAACTTAATCCAGTGCCGCGTCGCTTAGAGCCGCTACAGAGCACATCGATTAAACGTCTGTCACTCGGACGGGCAAGAAGGGCTAATTAGGACCAAAAAAAAAAAAAAAAAAAAAGGCATTAATGAGAAAAAGACAATGGGGGGGGGGGGGGGGGGGGGGGGGGAGGGGGGGTTGTGGATTATAGACCGGAGAGTTTGTGCTTGTGACTTAACGCGTATAATCAAGTAAAAAAAAAAGTTTCGAAAAACCTGATTAATTTGTATTTGTATTGCCTTTCATTCTGATATTTTTTTAAATAGCGACTCACCCACACAGTTATCACAAAGGCTGCAGTGAGATGCTCGCGGCGGTCTGAAGATCTTACAAGTGAAACAGTACTTGAGCTTCACCGTCTGTCCGTTAATAGTGATCTCTCTTGTCCGTGGAGGAGGACGGTACCCGGTGGTACTGGAACCATTGGCGACGTCTGTTAGGAGAAGAGAAGATGAGCAGTGTTTGAGCATCCAGAGAATATTCATGCTCAAGGTCAAAGAGGACGAAAAAGTCAGGCTGTAGCTAATAATAAAATTAACATCATTATAAATATCATTGTTTAATACAGAGACAGACGCATTGGGAGAGAGAGAGAGAGAGAGAGAACATGGGTGGTGCCAAATGATTGAACAACTACTCTAGGCTGTATTTTAAGTAGCTTAGCGTACTGCTAAACAAACAAAAAACTTCCAACTAACACTATGCTAAGCTAAGCAGTAATACTGAGGAGGGGGGCTGCGGCTCCCTGTGGCTTTGGAAAATAAATAACGAGTATTTAATTTAAATATATATTTACTTTAGTGCAATAGTTTTAAAAAATATATATATAATTCTAACTTATGGTGATCTTGAAACATTTAAATAAAATGCGATAAAAGGATGATGGCACACGGACACAGACGGCATTTTGGGTAGATAATTTAAGTTCAGCTTTTTATTTCATAAATACAGAGACGACTCAAAATAGACACCGAGCATTTTATTTGAAATTAAACTTCAACTCAGAATCTTTTTTTTCCCCCGGCGAAATTCAAAATGTTTTTGTTGCGTGCAGAAATGAAATATTTTTTTTTCTCTGTAGCAGTTGATTGATTTCATTAATGCAAGACACTATAGTTTTTTTTTTTGTTTACACAAAGGATAAAAAGCAAAAAAAAAAAAAACAAAACCCGACGTATGCAGTGTTATCTTGATATTAGATATTAAAAGGTTTCGGTGTGAAATGAGTCCACATGGCCCTTGGAGTATTAAAGACCGACCCCTGACCTACAGAGTCAAATACCTGCGTGATCGTGTGTAGGTGTGCACATAATCTTCCCTGGTACATGAGAGCACAGAGTAACATAGAAACAAAAAGCTAACAGGCTAATGAGTGGGAAGAAAGAAGCAAAGAGAGAGAGAGAGAGAGAGAGAGAGAGAGAGAGAGAGAGAGAGAGAGAGAGAGAGAGAGCAAACATTGACACGTAACACACAGCGCTGTGTGCAAGTCTTATACACCCTGTGTGTTCATTATTAACTCATTATAAAAAAACAAAAGGAAAGGTTCTGGGTTTCGCTTTGTGAGAAGAGAAGCAGGTGTGAAGATTCCACAGAAGGGCTGAGCAGCTCGTTTCCTTATAAAACTGCGCGCACGCACACACACACACACACACTAATTGATGTGACAAGCCTTTGCTTGAAATATAGTGACTTTGTTTCATTAATTACTGTTAAAAATAAATAAATAAAAACTTTTTATAGTTTTTTTAGATTTTTCTTCTTCTGAAGACGTTGTTGCTCTACAGCAGTTGAGGTGCACACGTTTTTGACCAGACATACCAGAAGCAGAACGGTCTTGCTCTTGAAAATATGCAAGAAGTAAAAAGAGCGTCATGTACGAGGGCGAGTCAAAAATGATCCACACTCGCTATAGAATTCATTTTAATTATAATATAGATAATATAAATATAATATAGATAATATAAATATAATATAGATAATATAATATAATCTACGAATGCAGCGCTGCCTTCAGTTCTTTATCAGAACTGAACCTTCATCCTCGTAGTTCTGCTTTCAGGGGACCGAACAGGTGGAAGCCTGATGGAGTGAGATCAGGACTATGGGGCGGAGCTTCAGAGTGTCACCGTGTGGGCAGAAGTGTGCGGACGTGCATCGTTGTTCACGGGAGATCATGAAGCCATTTCCTGACCATGTTCCAATACTTCTGGCCTTTGAGAATCACAGAAAACTGTAAGCGCTGATGGATTTTCCAGCGGATGGTCGACTTTTTAACTTCTTCTCGGTCGGCGATCGAGGACGTTTCAGTTCCGAACTCTGCAGTTTACTCTCAGGCTCGATGAATCCGTGTCTCGTCACCAGTAACTCCTCTCACCTTCTTTACACTACATTTACATATGTGTGTGCAGATGTCCAAACACTTCTGTTTATGATCTTCCGTGAGGTGTTTCAGCACCAGGTTCACCCTCAGGTACGCCGATGAGACAGTGCGGCTGAGACAAGGTTTGATATAACCGGGGTGCGGATAATTTCTGACTCTTGTATGTAGTGGAGGGGAGTACATGATGTTTCCAGATGGATGTGTAAGAAGTCTGTGTACACGCACTCGCCATTAAGACTTCTGGATTTAATTAGTTTTCACTTTACAAAAAAGCATGGATGTGTGTGTGTATTAAAAGGATTTACATAATGCACTGGACATCAATGCGGTACGTCTTAAGATAAATATAGACTTAATGGAGCCTCAGAACTCACACACTCGCTCCCTCACACTCTCACACTGATGTAACGTTACGCCAGATTCCACATCACACAGTGATAGAAATCGTGTTTAGAAAGCCGTGTCACTTGGTGCGTTAATGTACATCGTCATGTGTGAATGAAGACATATTATTGCTTCATTCAAAAACATAAATAAAGAGCCGACATCCCCCATATTTATCTGAAAGAAGGTGAAGGATGCAATAGTTTGCTGATTGTTTTATACTACCAAATAAAGTCTTTTTTTTTTTTTTTTTTTTTAAACGCCACGACTGTTCCAATATTTCTGCTCATTTAAAGGAATTGGTTCTCTGTTGTTGAAACATAAATATCAGGAAATGAAATGATTTATTGTCTTGTTCATTTTTTGATATCAAACTCAATATTGTTTTGTGAAGCGTGAAAAAACTAAATCGGCCTTTCTGTTCCAATACTTTTGCAGGAAACGGTATACATTTACATCATGATGCGATGTGATTTCTTTACAATTTTACACCAACATAACAAAAAAAACAAACAAAAACATGAGCACTGCTCTCGTTCCTACTGGACGAAAACAAAACAAAACAAACTTTACATTTATACCGATATTAAAATTCTCTTTTTTTTTTCTTTTTTTTACTTAAGTATGAGAAAACTGCACAATAATTACACTAACGTTTTCTCCTCCAGACTGACTGCAAGTGAGAAATCTGTGTAACAGATTCAGGTCTATATTTATTCATGATTTATTAAATATCGTTATCACATTAATCATTAACATCATACAGGTTAGATTTTAATTATGAAATCGTACCAGGACGGATTACACCGTATGGATGGATGTTAAAAATGAGAATCGAATCATACAAAACCTTTTTTTTTCTTTTTCTTTTTTTTTTTAATGTCCCACGGTTTCAACATAATCTGATAAAATTACATTTAGATTACGTCCAGGAATTGAACCAACCTAATGCTGGGATTTCGTTCATCCACCTTTAGCTTTGATCACACACACACACACACACAAAGTTAAAGTGTGCAAATAATTCCTCACACTCCCAGAGTCATCTTTTCACAATCTGAGGTCCTGGAATCAGAGAAGAAAGAAACCCTCCATAGATGTGATGTGCTGGAGATTCAGTACATTCAGGTGGTCATGTGACTTCATTTGATCTCCACATGACGTTGCTGAGTCTCGACCTGAGCGACTGAAGCGACCCCAGATCATAACACTGTCTCCAGAGGCTTGTACAGTGGACACTATGCATGATGGGAGCATCGCTTCATTACAGCGCTTCCCTTCTCACCCTGACACGCCCATCACTCTTGAATACACTCAGTCTGGACTCATCAGGTCACATGACCTTTTTGATCGCTCCAAATTAGTTTCTCCCCCCGAATTAGTCTTACTATAGTAAAAGTGGTTTTCTTATCGACATACAGCTGTTTAGTCCCAATCATTACATTGTGTGTGCGTGTGTGTGTGTGTGTGTGTGTGTGTGTGGTGTGTATGAGAAGAGGAAAAAAACTCTTATTTTAACTATTAAACATACAGTAGCTCTCAGATTCTGATCCATACTGTCCATCATTTTTTTTTAATCATGCAACTTCTAGTGTTTCAATAATCTCCATTAAGGATTCCTTTTCCAGCCAGATTTCTTCCACAAAGTTGACGGTTCAGATTAACATTCAGATTTTAATAACGTGTCAAAGATTCGAATCCCAACTCCAATAATGTCAAATCTCTTTACTTGAGGAAGGCTAATAATTTGACTCTTCAGAAAAGGCAACCTTGTTTTTTTTTTTTGTTTGTTTGGGTCACTGCCAAGTTTGGGTTTATTGCCAAGGTTGTAACAATAAAAAAAAGTAATAATAATAAAAAAAATCCATACGATATTACACAGTTGTGTCTCGGTAGGATACATTTTCAATAGAATAAATAAATCATGCCTCAAGCGTGCACTGGAGCGTCTCCTGAGTGGGCGTGTCTGAATCACAGGGCTTTTTTATTTCCCTGTTCTAACATATTCTTTACTACAGAGTTCACAGTCACCGACTTGTTTACTTAAACAAAGCTACATTTATACCCGACACCATACGCATACTTTATTATATCTGTTAAACGCTGTAATGAACGATGCAAGATGTTCTGTCCTCATGAGATGTCGTCATGGGATGATGATGTTTCCCGACTCAGCTCATCCTCCAGATCGTAAAGCATTCATCACTGCTTTTAGTTCATAAACTGAATATTCATAGACATACAGTATGACATCGCTCCATGTACAATCTGTACGATTCCTCCGCATGACATAACGAGCGGCGCTAAAACTCAACAGTACGATGATGAAGTGTACACACACACACACACACACACACACACACACACACACCTTTTCTCCCCTCCATTAAGCAAACAGTTCAGCAATAATCTTGAGTCATAGAGTCATTAATGACCGAGTGAAACGGAGAGAGTGATTTTATAAGGTCTCCGGCGCAGGCGTGTGAGCGAGTGTGTGTGTGTGTGCGCGTGAGTGTAATAGATATCGAAAACGTTGAGGTGGAGACTGTAGATGTGAAAACCGACCACATTCAGAGGAAAGGAAGAATTTTAATCTATATACGTGTAGTTTTTCTAGGCTGTCCTGATCAACACGCATTCTGTTCTCATTATCGGTGAGGCACAATCGCTCTCTCTCCCCCTTTCTCTATCTATCTTTCATGCTTTCTTTATAGTTTCTGCTGTCAGGATACGAACACAAAGCAACAGACTGAGTAGGAGGTGAATAAGTAACACAAGTTCCCTCGAAAGGCAAATCCAAAAGGAAATAAAATAAAACGCTGCATTCTTTAATTACTGATTAACACCAGATATTAAGCCTCGAGCAAACGAAAAGCGAATTCCGAGCAGATCTTCGGGTGAAGTCGATCCGCTGGTCGAGGTCACGGTGCTCTGGGTTGGGTTCTGTTAAATGATGACTGACTGCAACACCATTGTACCAATATTACTCTCACAGCACGAGAAACGCCTAACCTTCATCACCGTTCACACACTCCTGCAAGAACACACAAACTTAACACTGGTCTTAAAAAAAAAAAGAAAAGAAAAAAGTACAGATAATGACTTACGGATGAGTTCCTTTCCAGGAGCACGTTCATAAGTCCGATTAGTTCATAAGTCCAACAAAGCTTATACACCTTTGACAAAAATGTACCATGTAAAGCAAAAAAAATTTTAAAAATCCACACAGGTTTGGTTTTTTGGTTCCACATTATACTCTCGTGAGACTCCGCCATTAAATCGTGAGGGAAATACACGGTGAAACAGCGGGGTCAGCTAACCTTGTTTAATGGAAGACGTCGGGCGGAGAGACAATGTTACATGTGCGCTTTAAAGGACACTGTTTTGTCTCAGAGCTGTTTTAGACTTTGTTTTAGACTGTTTAAAATCGTTTAGGATTTTTTAAAAATTTGTCCGTATCTATGAAAGTACCTGCGGAAATTCGTGCCTCAAATGTTTGTAGGTCGGAGACTTACTGTACAGGGTATAACAAACTCACAAAACACTCGATCAGTGATGGACGAATCAATATCTCCAGCGCTCAGGCCGGCCCGGAGTATGGTTAATAATACTGATTATTAGTTAATCACAGCTGTCTGGTGGATCAGTAGATTAGTCCTCCTTGTATAATATTTGTGCATCTTTGTTACTCGTTATAAAATAATTAGCGGTTTTTACATTTTTTTTTTATCAATGTGTCTGCTTGTGTCCTGCAGTGGGTTGGCACCGCACCCAGAGCGTACAAAATCCGATTTGTTTCATAAATCTGATCTTTAGGACCAACCGTCCACACTGTTATTTGAAAGCTGCAAGTCTGGATGTGTTTCAAATTGAATTTGAAAAATCATATTTTGGGTTTTTAGCGTTCAAACTACATGAAGGCAATTTGATTCGGCCAATCAGCTCTCTCTAGACCTCCGGCTGCGAGAGGTTACAGCATCACCCGGGAATCGAACTCGCCATCTCTCGGTTTATAGAGCGAGCACTGCACCACTGCGCCACTCGGAGGCCCCAATTCAGTGTTTTCAACTTCGTGGTAACAGTTTAGGGAAGAACCAGTTATGGCTGTGATGGTCAGGTGTCCACAAAATGTTAGTGCACATCACTTATCTCAGGTAGCAGTGCATGTTGCTAACAAAAGTTTGCCTGGGTCTGAGTTTCCCCCTATTCTGTAGCTCGATTGCATTCAGGCTGAGCTTCCCACTTCCTCATTAGGTCGACCGTGTCAAACTTCATCTTCATTATATTCAGCAGGATGCGATTATGAGAGTAAAAATGTTTCCATTCCAGCCACCACCATCTAACAGTGAAGGACCAATCAGCAGCCCGAGCCGAGGGGTTTCCACATCCAGGCTGATCGATTTACATTCTTATAACAGTATTAGAGGCGCACATACATTAGAAAACTTCTTCTCACTGGCTTTTACACCTGGCTGAGAGAAAAATCCCCTTTATCCTTTTTCTTATTGTTTGACTTTTTAGTTACTTTTGATTATTTTAATTAATTTATAATAGAATTTTTCATTTTATTACTGTTTTTATTAACTGTCACTAACTGATTTATTTACTTTTTACATAGTTTAATTTTAGCTGCTTTCATTTATGTTGTTTATCCTGGTCATTGTTTTTTCCCCTAACATCATTGTGTCAACTTCAGTTGTTTTTTTTTTGTTTGTTGTTTTTTTATACGTGCTATGAATAATTTGACTTGATATAATTACAACTTAATTATTGTCAGAAGCAAGTTGTTAGAAAAACTAAACCCCCGACATCACGACTCATCAGGTGGCACATGAGAAGACGTGTTAGAAGAGGAAACTGATCACACACTTGTTTGTTTTGACACTTTTTAGTTTTTAAGCTTAGACATGCCCAGTGAATTTTTCGCTTGTCCACCTTTGATCCTGACAGACTACAGGCTTTATTTTATCCACGTTATCCATGTTCACTGAAGTAAACAGTTGAGTTTTGGTTAAAAGGCGGCACAGAGAGCGAATGTAGTTACTTCAGGGAGTAAAAGAATGTAAATGAGGCTAACGAGTAGAGACGGGCAGCTTATCAGGGTTTTTTTTTTTTTTTAAAGAGATTTCGGATGAAACAATAGTTTAATTTGGCGTTTCTTCCATGAATCCGTGCCAATGTTTAGATCTCTCCTTTCCCACACTCCACACACAGACATAACATTACGTCTAAAAGTCAAAAAGTCGAGATGATCAGTGGTGGGCAAATTATACAAACCCTTGACTTGATACTTAAAAGTACCGATACGCTAGGTCAATCATTACTGAAGTAAAAGTAAAAGCACTCCATTTACAGGCCTACTTGAGGGAACGTACAAAAGTAATCATCTTAAAATTTACTTGTGTATCAAAAGCAGTGATTCCCACATGTCTGGAATATACCTGCTGTGGAGACCTCAGAACAGAATGGGATTTAATATTTATAAATAAAGAGAGCTTTATAGCATTATATATAGGGCTAAATATATAGTGCTCAGGATTGTGCAAGCTAGGGACTATGATGAACTAAATTTTATTTAATTTTAACCAACTATTTAAACATGACTTAAAATAAATAAATAAATAAATAAATAAAGTCACAAAGGCAAATAAATAGCCGACATCCACGCGTTTCTAAAATTGTTGCTTCTGTGAATAATAATAATAATCGCATTTTAGTTTTGCAACCTCATTCCCATATTCTAGCAGCAGCAGCGCAGTTCACTGTTTGAGTTTTAATTGTTGATCCTCCTGTGTTTTAGTTTTTTTTTTTAAGAGCAGCCCGTTGTGAAACAGCACCGTGTGAAACTATTTCTCTGCTAGCGTGAGAGGGAAGTGTCCGCTACTAGTTAATCAATCACGGACGGCAGACGGACCGACTTTTAAAAACGTTTTGAAACTAGACTTGGGTGGCCCACCTGAGTAAACTCTGTGTGTGTGTGAAACATTGTACTAGTATTAGCTCACAGAAGCCTTAAAAAAAAAAAAAAAGAAATCAGAAGCGGAGACGAAAACAGCACGTTTACAGTCAAGAGAGAGATTTAGACACCTGTAACGTTATTAAACGCGTCACAAGGGAAACACAATCACGCACGATTGTCACCATGTCGCAAAACTCCTGTTTCAGACACTAAACACACCACTGTGGTACGGTCACGCATTGCAATGCAAAAATGTAGTAAAGTAAAAGTACAGCTGTTTGTTTTAGGATGTAGTTGGGTAAAAGCAAAAAGGATCTTCTATTCCATCTGCTCAAGACGGAAACCCCGTCTTTTTATACAGATACTTGTACCTGATCTATGCGCTTGAGTAGAGTACGAGGTAAATTTACTGAGCTACATTAAACCTCTGGTTGTGAAGGAAATACGACCTGCAAAATATTCTCCAGCACAGCAGTATCAGCGCTGGAAACTGCATTTTTACTTAACATAAATCTCCCTCTCCGACACTCCGAGAGCTCCACAGCCTTCCTCGGTAGGAAACGTTATAAAACGACTTCATCAAGGCGTGCAGACCTGCTGTAATTTTTGTCTTTAACTAATTGTCTTTGTGAACAGCTGAAGGAGCGTTCCCAGAGAGAGACGTGTTCTATATAACACAGATTATTCATTTTTCATTTCCGTATGCTGCAGCATGTTTCAAAGAGATTGAAACCCGGTCTTTTTATTTTACTTCGATAGCCTCGGTATAAATGATTCCGTGCAGAGCGCACCGATATTCCGTCTGAAAAATACAGAGGTATGATTTTTGCTCCCTATCGCTCTCTCCTTCAAAGGGAGACTGATGAACAGGACAGTCACAAAGGAAATGCTCGCTCTGAGTCACTGCACTGGATCCATCAAAGCCTGTACTTCCTTTTTGCCTTCTTACTTCACTTTCTGTACAGTCAGTCAGAGCTCTGTTCACTTCAGTCTGCTCAAAAGGACAAAAGATAACGCGCCATGCACAGAAAGAACGTCCAGAAACACAAAGGGAACAGTGTAGAAATATTAAAAATAGAAATCAGTTATGACTATTTGCTTCAAATTTAATCAGATAAATGATAAGATCATTGGTAACAAGTGTAATACAGTTATTCCCCAACTTACAAACGAGTTCCGTCCCGGGAGCATGTTCGTAAGTCGGATTTGTTCTCAAGTCTGACCGAGTGAGTCTTGTATGCCTTCGACATGAATATATACAATATAAAGCATATAACGATCCACTTGATTTGATCTTTGTCTCCTTTTAGCACACTGCCACTCATGTGACCGAAAACTGCAACCGTGCCAAAGGAAATCAATCTCACAAGTCAAATGTAACAGTGTTGTCTCTGTGCCTTTAAATCGCCTAGGGAATCCTGGACGCCATTCTGTCTCAGAACGTGAGCTACTTCCAGGATTTGTTCACATCTACAAATGTTTGTAGAAACGAGGTCTGTGCGTATCTGCGTAACTCGAATGTTCATAAGTCAGAGACTACAGTGTGTATTAATGGAAGCACAGACCGACTCAAAGTTCAGTGTGCCTAAAAAAAACAAACAAACAAACAAAAAAAAACAATCATTAAATCAATCAAACTGCTGAGGTAAATGAAGGTCATTTATACCATTCATAATGGCTGAGGTCAGAGTGGGCCGTCACAGCTACTTTTCACCCTGCGTGATATACGCCTCCTTATCGATGATCATTTTCCCATGACATGATGCCGCATTGTGTTTTATTCATCATTTCATTCATGTGTGAAAACCCTCAATATCGCTAAATCTTAAGATGATTGTATTATCTTCCAGATTCACAAATCACACTCTCTGTACACTCCGCTCTGATCATTACACACTGATGAACTTATGAGTACACCAGGAGATCCGAGCGGTCAGACTGTCACCAATCCTGTCTCGAACGCCATCAGAGGATAAAACGTGTCAATATTTTAGTAGGTGGGTTTGAATCCGAGCCAGAGCAAAGCGCAGTGTGTGGCTTCTCTTCTCTTTCTGCCATTATTTACATACTGACACGAAACACTATGCGCCAAGACTCACTGACGGAATTATCCTGAGCTCCAAAGTGCAGCGATCAGGAGGTTTCACAGCAAGAACTGAGCACACACTCCGCTCAGAGGGGGATGTTGCTTCCTTTTCAGCAGCACACACACACTTTTAAGTAGAGCGACTTTAAAAAGCAGGCAGTTTTGACATTGGAATGTTGGTGTAAATGTGAAAGTGTCCGTCTCTGCACACATTCGACAAGCAGCCTCGTTTCCGGTAGCGGCCGGTCAGCACGGGGCTTTAAAGTCAGGCAGAGAAGAATGCTCCTTAACATGTAATTATTTAACATCATAATTATTTATTTTAATAATGAAATAAAGTCATTTAGTCATAATTAGTTCCACTGTATTTATTAATATACTTTATTTAAAATAAAAAAAAATCTAAACTGTATGACGTTCATTTGTGTTGGTGTACGCGGGGCGCCGGACAAACGAGTGTCTATGTAGACAGGTACATTTTTGAAAAGCATGTGACTTGAGGCTGAGCTCTGATTGGATCTTTTCAAATCATCCTTGGGGCGGAGCTCTGTGCGCCCTGAACCCTCCCACTTTTGCTCTTAGCGAATCAATATTGTTTTTAAATATTTGGGCTCATGTGATTGGACCATGTGATTCTCAGCGAGTCTGTTCCAGCACTTCTTATGGCGAGCGGAGCTGCTGACTGGATGTGATGTGAGTCAGGACTTTATTTTATACTTGTAGTAATGATGCGCAACCACCTGATAAATGACTATTTACAGACGAGCATTAAAAGTTTAATTTTAATTTTGGTTGCGCCCCCCCAAAATTTTTTTTGCACCAGCCGCCACTGCTCGTTTCAGTTCAGTAATCAGGGGGTTTTTGTAAGTTCGCGTTCCGCAAAACAAAAATTTGTTCATTAATATACAGTTAAGTTTACACGCGTCTGACGCACCGCAATACTGCGGCCATAACACGCTCTAGTCATTATAAATCTCCGTGCCTGATGCGCCGCATGTGTCCGCCAAAACATTTCCCCTTAATTAAATTAAGTGTGTGCAGATGACCAAGGATCTACTCACAATCACGAACATCAACACATTACACACTCATCATTTCTTCATATGTTGTTTACAATGACTCAAAACTTTAATGTAGACTTGAGGAATATTTCTCCAGGCTTCCTGAGGGACGCTTGTGTCTCTCATTACACTCACTCCAGTCCCTGTTACCGAGCGGTTTCAGAGGAATGTTTCGCGTTTGTTAAGCCACAGAGTGAATTTTGTTAAGCCACACTATGAATCATTCAAGTCAAGTCCTGACCTAGTGAGAACCAGGTGCAGATGATGACAGATGATCAGGCCGGTGATTAGTTCACTGCTGATGCTGAATGTAAATGGAACAGATGAGAGGGGAAGCGCGGGAACTAGTCTCAGACACACTCATTACACACTTTCACCGGTCTCAAAACACCGTGAGAACAGATTAGTTGAGCAAATTAGTAGGTTAGAAGCTGCACAAGTGTGTTTTGAGACTTGAGGCAGCACAAATGTCGGCGTTTCTTGATAATCCTACAGGTGGCGCACTCTGAACTATTACACACATTTTCATTCTGTGTGCTAGGAGTGAATCAGTTGTGTTTAATTTAATTTAAAGTTAAATGTTAAACTTTTGTATTTTAAATTATTTTGTAGTGTTGCGCTATTTATCATAATTATTTTTTAAAATAAGGTTTAAAACCGTGACAAAATCAGGGGAAAATGTAATGTAATTTTTTTCTTCTTCAGAAAATCAAATCAAGATACTTATACCATCAAACTTTCAATAGTATCGGCACTGAGGTATCGTGATAATATCGTATCTGGAGGTGACATGTGATTCTTCTACTAGCTGCCATTCTTTAGTTTATTTAATAACGTTTTCCGGATCAACACAAACCAGGACACTGAACTGTTTAACCATGTAAGTGGATTTTTGTCTGTAAATGTTGATGCCAGAACTTCTCTGTATGTATA
>QMIH01001058.1:36555-76382 GCA_003987875.1 Clarias batrachus
AAAATACATAATAATAATAATAATAATAATAATAATTAAAGTAAAAGACAGAAATCACATCAGTGCTATAATTGCACATTCGATTAAAGTTTGTTTTGTAAAATAAACTCCGGGTTACAAAACCTGCTCATCATCACAAACTGTCCCCTAAATCACTGTTCAGTGGTCCGGCCTTACAACATCAGGACACGAGCGCGGTTCTGCAGCGCTGACGGACCCTTATTTTTAAACGACTTCCGTGCTTTTGTCTTGTCTGGGCCGATTCTTAGAAGAAAGTATTAACACATGGCGGCCTTTGAACACGAGACCACAGCGAGATCATGTGTTTCCTACTCGCAGCTACAGCCAGATTCATGCTGGAACAATCTCTCACTCCAGAGGTCAGAGGAATTCAGTCTGAAATACTGCAATACAAAACATAAGATGTCCTCATAGTGTGTGTGTGTGTGTGTGTGCTTCAGGTTTTCAAGATAAGAGAGGTCTGAGGCTGCAATACCTCAAATCAGCACTCTTTACAAGCGTGATGAGGAGAAAATCATCTCCGAGCGAACACTAGCGGTGGATAAACGAGAGCAGCAGCAGGTCACATGGACGTTCGTCTCCTGCCAGCCAAGAACAGCAATCTGAGGCTGCAGAGAAAAGCCTCTCACAGAAACTCGACTCACAGGGAAGAAAAAAAAGAAAAAAAAAGACGAGGGGGAAAATGTCCAATCTCAAAGTGGATATTTTTGGGGACTTGGCAGCAATTTGAGTAAAAACTCTAGAGATTCGCGTTAAAATCCCACGAAATAGATCTGCAGTTCCAGGAACACTGGTCCATCTGGCACTACGGCCAAAATCAGAGGGATAACGTTTTTCATCAAGCCGGTGTGTGATGTGAACATTAACAAAAGCTCTCGACCCGTACCTGCTGTAACGATCATAACTGCCAGCTCGAGTAGAACAAAACTACAAAAACAAAAAGAACAAAGAAACCAAAACAGACGCACAAACACAAAATAAATAAATTAGAGGAGGCTTAGTATTAGTGCTTTCATTCTCGTGTTTTCTGTAGTGATAGTAGTACTAGTAGAGATGTCGTTTCTACAGTATTTCCGGACTCATTCACAGGGACCTGTACAGTATGGATAAAAGACGTTACAGGTTTGATGTGTTGTGAGATTTTGTGCGTCTGTGGAAACACATTTTTTAATGCATTTTTTCATTTGAGGAGATAACATTGCAGTTCCTCTATAATCCTACAGGTGGTGCACTCTAAACTACTCACGCATTGGCAGGCAGCACAGCGCCCCGTGTGGAAGGAGCAAATTATTTGTTTGTTTAGAATTATAAAAAATGTTTTTTTTAAATCAGAGGAAAAAAAAAATTTATATAAAACTGGGATATTTATAAAATTGTGATACTTCTACAATCACAGTGCAAATCAAATCATTTGGGTGTCATGATAATATTGTATCAGGTCGTCCCTAATACTTATGCAGCAACAATCAGCGCGATATGATACGATTCACTCCTTAATCACGATTCAACACGATCTGATTCAGCGTAAGGCGAGTCGACATGACACAGCGTGACTGGATGATGCCAAATAAATAAATAAATAAAAACGTTTCAATAAGTTTGATAATTTATTAATGAAATACAATTAGGACTTTTCACAAACTGGACTTGTTTTGCACAGGTTCTGTGTTATTTACGAGTGTTAGGTTTACAATACAGTATTTTTAATACAACTCAAGGGTACTCAAGGTCACCAAAAACAACTAGGAGCAATGACAAACTACAGGTAGTCCCCGACTTACGAACAAGTTCTGTTCCGGGAGCAGATTCGTAAGTCTGGTTTGTTCGTAAGTCCGACAAAGAGCGAGTCTGGTACACCTTTGACACAAATATACAACGTAAAGCATACCGATCCACTTGACTAAATCTCTGTCCCCTTCTAATCTTCCCAGTCTCAGTATAGAAGAAGAAGAAGAAAAAAATAAAAAAGAATTATAGATTCATTCAAATACACCCCCTGTTTAAAGTAGATTATGACATCCAGCAACTAAAGATTTAGTTTTCATAGTCTATTTACCAGCACATGCTGTCCCGCGTTTGTTTGTGTTTGGTGTGGATTTGTGCGCTTTATAGGAGCATCACGGTCGTTTCCGTTTCGGTTGTTCCGCGTACTCTGTGTATTTATGTTAAACTATGGCACTGACTGTCTCTGTTGAGTCCAGCCACGCCCACCTTGAGTGCAAATATATTATTATTTTATATTATTATACATTATATCGTCTGTACACTGATCATCTGTGAGGTAACCTGGCACAAAACTGCTTATATCTTTAGTTCTACTCAACATTTTGATTGAATTCATGGCACAGATTTAACTTCAGGAGAATACCAGATCTATTTTACAGACTCCAACACTGACCAGCTACACATTTGTTCAAAGTATTTGGATTAAAGGATTTTTAAAAGCTCACCTGGCTGGCGCACGCACGCACGCACAGCGTAAAGGTCATGACGGCCCCGTCAGCGAGCGATTCTGAGTGTCGGTTATAAACGTGCCGACAGATTAACCTCATCTCACCTCGCGCTATCTGTGTCAGAACTAACAGTGTGCATGGAGCATTGTGGAAACTCCGCTATCTCTGCCTTACACATGCTGGAGACTGATAACCAACGTTCTGACAAGACTTTCTGTGACGGGAATGTGAAGAGCGGGCGAACCACTCTGTCACGCACAACCCGCCTGACACGTCGAATAAAACTCCCGCGCGGACAGAGGACACTGCTAGAGGCTGTCTGACAGGGACGGAGGAGAATGATGGAGGTAAAGAGGGAAGAATCATTTAAAAAGACAAACCTATCTGCCTCTCCAAGTCTGCTGCTTCATCCGGGGTGGCTCTGGGCAGGACGCCGGGGTCGCTGAAGCTCGTCCTGAGTAACGTCCCGAGCACGAATAAGAACAGCACGCCGCCAGCCACGGGGATCGCCGGAGTCAACATGGCCGCCAAGAACGGACAGCTGCGGAGGAAATAACAGTTTAACAAACATATCAGGACTGCAGAGTTATTTATTCCCCACGGTCTTAAAAAGTCACTCGTACATGACCAAGAATGAGCTCTGTGAGGCAAAGAGCATGCGAGAGCTGCAGAGCAAGATAAAGACTTCACTAAACGCTTTCACAGTATCTGTGTACAGTAACAAATAGCGCAGGGATTAATAATAAATGTACAATTTAATCCATCTTTTTCATTTATAAGCTACACAAATATGTTTCTGTATGTGGAGTCGCATTTCACTCTCGCTTCTGGTCAATTAACAAAAAAAAAAAAAAGTATGCATTATTTACTGTTTCTATAGTAACCGCTAATTCACAGGGACTCGTCTGGCAGAAGTGCTGCTCAATCTATAGAACTAAAACTATCAATAATACATTCATCTAAAAAGTGTTGCAGATTAACAAAAGAAATGTGTTTAGAAGCTACAATACGGTGGAAGTTGCGAATGTTTGTTTAACATTTATGGAAGGTTCTGTAAAACACAAGTTTCTTTAGGATTCAGTTTAGGAGATTGCTTTTTAAGTGTTGGCAGCAAACAAAAAAAAGAAAAAAGAAAAAAAACATTCTTATGTCTCATTTACAACAGCTACAATAAACAGCTGTGATGAAGTAAAGTAAAATAAAACAGGAATTCACCAGCATGGTGGCCCTTCATCAAAATATTTAAGAAATGAAATAATTATTGATTACACAATTTAATTGATCCTTGTTGGCCAATCCCCCCTCCCCCGCTGGCCAAGGTTCACAACACACACACACACACACACACACCAGAATCCACACGAGTTACATGTGTAGTTTTGTTCAATCCTAGCACTGATGCTATTTCCTCTATTTTGGGCAGTGTATTATTTCGAGCTGTACGCCGCAGCACCGCCAGTGGAGGAAACATCCAATCTGTGTAACTCGCTCGACTCCCTCGTTAAACCCGACACTCGGTTTAACACCATTATCTTATCTAACTGAGAGTTTCAGCTTAATCCTATTACTCCTGCACTGTTAGCTGCACATGATGCTAATCACATTAGTTTAGATGATGATCTTTTTTTTTCTTCATGTCCTGCCTCATTAATCTGAGGCAGCCGGTTAGCAGCGCATTCTGGTGAGTGGAATAAAAACACTGCAGAATCTTCTAGCAGAGAGAAACGTGCGCTCAAGACATTACTGCAAAAACACATTGAGAGGGGGAGGAAAAAAAAAACCTTACAGGACTTTTACTGGACAAAGTGCTAAAAATGTTGGCACCTGAAGACTACAGCTCCAAACAGAAATACCACAACACTACTAAACTAGCAACCCACTAGTAACCATCTGGATTGCCACAGTAACCACCTAGCAACACTTTAGGAAACATCTGGAATACCATCGTAACCACCTAGCAACACCTCAGGAACCCTGTGAATTACCATAGTAACAATCTAGTAACACCCTCGTGAAATACCAAAGGAATCACTATCGAGGAACGATCTGGAACGTACAGCGATCTGGAACGCCAACGCTACACCATTTTCCTTCTCCACTTTCTTTCAGCTCTGTTGTTCGAGCGATGTTAGCAGACAGGCAAGCTGTTTTAAAAATCTCTCACATTGTTTGATGATTAGATGAAAAGAGGACTAGAACACATGACCCTGACCAGCTCAGGCTGTGTATGAGCACTGGGGCATATAGGACTGGATTTCAGAGCATTTACACAATAATGTCTTGAAACCCGTTGCAGAAATAATTAGGTGTTTATTAGACTCCTAAAAATCTTAGGAGAACTCCTAAAAAAAAAAAAAAAAAGGTTTAACGCGGAACGCTCGTAAGCACGCAAGGGCGAGTCACTGGTTCTCATGACGTGTGACGAGAAACAAACATCTTGTCCGTGAGCGCTGAGAGGGCCGACAGAGCAATAATTACTTACGGCTGCCTGAACTATAACTATAAATACCAGAGCGTCTGAGGTCAAGTTAAAGCGTTTTCCCCATTTTGCCACTTCTAATACACAGTGAGACAGAGACAATCAGATGAGCGAGAGAGTCCCAGGGTACGCAAACTAAACCCGAGTTAGAGACAGAATCACTATTACGCCAGGAGTTACGTAGTAGAGATGGAGGAATTTATTAATTATATTTTTTTATTAATTCAGTTATGAACTGCATTTCTTTTGTGCTGTGATTCATGTATCGCCACACTGACTGCAAAATTTATTAAAAAAAAATAAAACAAAAAAAACTATTATTACATTTCCAGTGTATTAGAGGTAAACCAGTTGATCGGTCAGTGACCAGAACTGTATGGGGTTCAGTTTGACTGGCTGTGACCAGTGAGCGCCCGATCAGCCTCGGCTATGAACGATTCTGTTCTGAGCACAGAAGCTTCCAAGTGGCGCAACAGAAATGCATTTTTATGGCGTTATGTATGAAGAAAAAGGCAGATCAGAGGGTTTTTACACGCACAATTTTTTTTAAACTCCATGGAGGTTTTACTGTTTTCGTTCATAGTCTCAAAACTCAACTTGACACAAACTCGTGCTTTCTTTATAATCCTACAGGTGGCGCACTCTGAACTATTCACACATTCTCATAGCATGTGTTCTGACTGAATCAGTTGGCAAGTTTGTCCAGAAATAATAATTATGGCGGATGACAGATACACGCTGCTCAGTAACAGCGTAGCTTTGCGTTTAACCTTTAACTTTAATTTGAAGTTCGAAAAGTCCGAAAGCATGAAAACTCCCCTGGAGTAATCTCGTACCTCTTCCACCTCGAAGCGCCCCTATTTGTCGTAGCTTGTCTTAGTCCAAGATCAAATCCTATCGTTGTTGATTAATTTACATTAAAAACATGCCTATTTGAATATGTTGTTGTTGCAGGCGGAATGAATTTAGATGGACTTTTCCGACTGGCTTTGTTGTGCTCGTTGTTTATGGATGAGTGGAGCCATTACCAGCAGTAAAGAACGTCATCCTGCACATCATTTAAAGGCCATTACACATCAATAACCCAGTCCTTCATTTTCCAAACATCGATCAATACGTGTAAAGCACCGAGTGGCTTCAAAGCTGCGCGAGTGTGTGTGTGCGCGCGAGTGTGTACGCCATGCAGGACAGCCCTGATTTTAAAATAGCAATCACAGGAGCTGACTTATTTTGGGCTAGGACACTAAACGAGTATCATAAGATTTTAAAGACGCATTTTAAATAAAGTTTTTAATGCATTTCTTTATGTCTAAGTTTTAATTTAGTTATACTTTGCCAATTCATTAAAAAAGTATAAAAATCATGTTCGAACTGATTGATCCCGCGGTCTCGTCTTGCTTTGCCTGATAATAGTTACACACACACACACACACACACACACACAGCACTGTGTTCCAGTAGTAAACTGGGATTTTCGGTTGCCGTGGAAATACAAACTACCAGCGATATACTGCAAGGCATGTCAGGGTTGGTGTTACCATGGCGACCGCTGCGGATATTACTCGAATTTTTCACTCTGTCCGAGCGAGGCAAGATGTTCTGAATGGAAAGTCGCAGAGCCATCATCAATTATCAACACATCGTTTCCACGACGCGGCGCGAGAACGAGTTTGAACAACTGCCCCGTGTCCACACTGTACCGCGCATTAAACCTGCACAAATAAGTCAATTATTTTAAGGTGAATCTTACTTTAAAAAGTGTTTTAGTCATGACATGATCAGATGAAGCTGTCCGTTTCTTTAGCAATGCTCCTGGACTTCACTAGACAGACTGCAGTGTGAGAGACACCTGCGGTGGGAGACGCAGGGACACGCCGTCACTACATGCAGCACAAAAGTGTTCGACTACATACAGCAAAACATTCCAAACCCCGCCTCCCGCCACATCATCACACGGCACCGTCGGAGACCGAGTCGACCGGCGTGAGCGTTCTCAGGTCAACTATAAGCAGGTCGTCCCAGCCAGACTCAGTCAGCAGAGGACATTATTGCCCCGGGATCGTTTCCAAAAACTTCTGACCACAAAGTCTGGTTCATGCTCCGTGATGCTCCAGTCTCATCTTCGGACCCGCACATCCACAGCCGATCCAGTAGGAAGGCATGGGAGAGACCCGCTCTTTACGTTTTATCCCGAAATTTCAACAACAAAAGGGTAACAAAGGTTAACGTCCTTGTTGTCTTCTTCTGTTGTGTTTAATGGCGGCTCAGAGACCCCGTTGGGGCATACTGCCACCTGCTGTAGCGCAGGACGGAGACGGAAAGTTTTACACGTCTGTGCTTGTACCCCGATACACAGCACTGTTTAATGAAAACGTTCTTCATGAACCTGATGTTAGTGAGCAAAGCCAAACAGCTGCTTTAGTTTTGGTTTGGTGGGGCTTTTTGGGAAAAGCAGGACATTGTGTAAGTGACCACATGCTAAAACAGTAAAGAACTAAATGAAAGGTTCGACCACACACACACACACACAAAAAACAGGCACGAAACAAAACCGACAGAGTGTTTGACTGAGCGAGCTAGGCGTGTTCTGGTCTCGCCTTCATCTGGTAGCGTTCATTTACAGTCTATGCCTTTACGCTCCATTACCGAACGTCACTGACGAATTCGTATACAGAAAAACTCTAAAATAAAATTTAAAAAATAAATAAATAAACACTGTCCAACCCGAAATAAAGAACGCGGAAACTCCTGACAGGTTCGAACTCATCATCCTCACGGCCGAGAGCTGGACGTCTCTTCACAACGCGTAGCCGCTCAGGGACACAAACACTTCAAAACAGCACAGATCACCCTGATCGAGTCACTCTGGCGATGTGAAGAGGGACTAAAGGGCCTCGCCGAAATCAAAAGGGAGGAAGACTGAGTCATCGCACCCAAGCGGCTCGAGCGTGTTTATTCTGGGATTTCACTCCTCCAGAGAAAACGGTTATCTAAAGGTTTTGATTCAGCGTCTCTTTCAACAGGAGGACGGGCTAATAAATAATAACGCTCAGGACACGTGAACACTGCGCGGGTAAAGTGAGAGAGATAAACCTGATCACTTCACCTGAAAAAAAAAAATGTTTCACCATGAATTAAATGTAGCCTGTTCTTTATAACATTAGTTTTCTCACTTACAAACCAAGCGCAGTGTTTAAACACTACAAACTGAAGAGTTTAACATTTAACCTCAGCGCACATCTCAGTCACCGGCCATAATTATTATTTCTAAACAAACTTATTTAGCAAACAATTCACTTCTTCCACACTGGACGAAAAAGTGTAAATAGTTTAGAGTGCGCCATCTGTAGGTTTATAAAGAAACTGACTTTTTGCCGCCTCAAGCGCACAGACAGCTTTTTGTGAGCAAGCATAGTTTTTAACGCAAGTATGCGCAACGTCCCATGCGCGCGTTTCGAGACTAATTAGCACTCGCAGTGGTTTGAGTCTGGTGTACGTGTGTGTGTACTGCAGTGTGGGTTGCAGACGGATTATTTCAAAGTTTGGAGGAAAAGAATGAGCTGAGGTTTTTTTTTTACTTGTGTAACTTCTGATAATGTAACCCTCAGTGTTAATGTAGCAGAGTGACCGCTCATGTCTGATGAAGCAGAAAACCAACCGATTCCCATCACTGGAAAATGGATTTTGGAGTCATTACGGTGATACGTGAATCAGCACACACACACACACACACACACACACACACACACACACACACACACACACACAATTTCGATTCATAACTGAATGAATTTTTTTCCCTTCACATGGCGCAGCGACCATTTACATGAAACGGAGGAAACCCCAGGTGAGGTGTTTACGAGGTTGAGAGCGAGTTGTTTTGCTGGTTCTCTGTACCTTTTCTTGTCAGTGTTAGTTTAGTTTGGAACAGGTGTGCAGTTGTGTACATGACAACGCTACAGTGGCCGAGAAGTGCAAAACTAAATAAAAAACAAAAAACAAAACAACCCAAAACACAATCGAAAAAAACTAAATTCAAAAGCAAAATAAATTCATAAACCAAAAACAAAATAAACCAACGAAACATGAAATAAAAAAACTAAATAAAACTGAAAACAAAATACATTAAAAAAACAAAACACAATGGAAAAGAACTAATTAAAAAACAAAAATTTAAAAACAAAATAAGATTAATATTTTGTCTTGCACTTCTCGGCCACCGTACAGCCCTGAACGTCTCGACCGGTCGTCTTCTCCGCCTTCCAGCAGCGATCTCGTTCTGTCGTCTATAAGAGCACAATTCAGCCTCTGCACCATCAGCTGAGCTTACATGGAGTATTCACACACACACAGGCTTTACTCGGGTATTTTAACGACCTGCTCGAGTCCATCGGGCCACCGTATGTTCCATCCTAATCGTTATTGCGTGTCTTGTAGAGAACGGCTTCACCAGTGCGTGATTAATTAGAGGTCAGGATCCGCCGGCTCTACAGTTCATAGCGCGGTTTATTCTGCTATTGTGAGAAGAAGAGCACACTGACTATTACACACACTCTGCAGAAACAACACACACGGAGCCGTCAACAAGCTGTGTCAAAGGGGCTATAGACACACAGAAAGAGACATACGTGTACGCAAACACACACACAGAGTGGATGTTACAAGCACGGACTAGTTAGAAAAAGTCTGATGAACGTTCGACAGACAGCGTGGGTTCAGACGTTAGAGCTCGGTCTTAAAAAACCTTGGAAGATTACTGTGTGTGTGTGTGTGTGTGTGTGTGTGCGCGCATACACGTGCCCTACAGTGGGTTGGTACCGTATGCAGGTTGTACCCTGTTCATGTCCTGAGGTTCCTGCTCTGTTTGTTCCAAAGAGCAAGAATGCTTAAATCGCTCAAATATAAAATTGTCTTATAAAGCAGATGCTCGTCCTCAAACCGCTGCTGTCCAGCTCTATAGAAAGCTCTGTCCACCCTCTTCTGCACACATAAGCAGACAGACTCCCGAGTTTTATCCAGCTTTGCTGTGAATACGGTGTAGAGAGAAACCATACCACGTGGCACGGCAGGATTTGCTCCATCGGTGAGTGAGTTTCTGTTCCTGGGTACTAAGTAACTTGGAAACTCTACAGTAAAGAGCAGAGAATGTGCAATGAAAACACTGCAACAAGTTATGACACCTGACAGTTCAGAAGAAGTAGAAAAAAAAAGAAAGAAAGGAAGAAAAAACAACAACACTTACTACTAGCATAACCTATGAATAACCACCTAATAAAGTCATGTGACCTTGGAAATACAGGAAGGTCGCTGGAAATGAGACAAATCGCCCAACAATACGCAGAGTAAAAGCAGCGCTTAAGTGAACAGAAGTCAAGAAAGAAAATCAATATACTGTAGTTGAGGTGATAAGAGCGCAGATGTGGCATTTATTCTCAGGGTAAAGGTCTCACACACACACACACACACACACACACACACACACACACACACACACACACACACACACACACACACACGATCAGCTTCTTGTTTAATGATAATGTGTTTATGTGTCCAGGTTTTATCATCATGCTGGACAGTTCTTAACTCATTTCTAGTCACTCAGCCAACTAATTATAGTTCGAGTTGTTTTCTTTGCTTGATGCTGGACGATGATGAAAAGATTAACAGTAAGAGCACTGGTTCATGATACATACACAAGAGCGGCTCAGACTCTCAAAAAAATGCTGCTCATAAATAAAATGTAATATTAAATAAAGTGAAAAAGTGAAAGTGTTGATGTTCATATCAGATGTATACGTATATGCTAACTTTACTGGGTGTTTCCCGACAGGTGTGTGAGATTCCTGCAGTGGTAGCCAGACGAACGTACATGTATTTGATTTTAAAAAAAAATGAATAAAAGATAAATATGGATATAATTACATATCTGAATGTTTACACTGATGTGTAAGCGCGCACATAAAGAACTACTCACTCAAACATGAAGAACAGCCCGCTTGTGACGAGGATGAGGACGAGAGTCAGGTAGAAGACCCCCGTCTGTCTCGCCATCATGATCCTGCCATCGCAGTAGAATTTATTCCTCCCGGGGAAAACCTGCCACTTCCTCTTGACGCTCTTCCTCTTGTGCGGAGACTCCATTGGCGCCGAGCCGCGAGTGCCGATCGGACCGTATTCACGTTCTCGTGTGCGCTCGGCTTCCACGAGCTTCATGTGCTGTGGCGGAAAGCCTGCAACCCTGAGCGGAGGAAAGGTGAAGAAGAAGAAGCTGTTATTACCCGGATCAGAACTATAATCCAAGCGGGTGTTGCACATCTAGTACAAGTGCTCGTTAGGCAGCCTGGAGTGTTTTTAGTGTAAAGAAGAAAAACTAAACAAGGAGAAACAAGCTGTGGTTTCCTGACTCGAGATCCTTAGACATGGATGTTGATGACCGTGTTAGCAGATCTGTTCATGTTTATGAACAATCAGATAAATGTTTATGTTTATCCAATCCAGACTGATTATCTCATCTGATCAGTATACAGCTAAGGAGCTGGAGACGTCCACTCAGGACCGCACGAGTTTTCATTTTATGTGGTTTCTCTGGTCTGAAGAACAAACTGACGGCTTGTTTAAAGAACGGACAGAGGACGACCTCATTCTCTCAGCGTCTGTGTCTCTTTATGAAATGAGTCAGTTATTCAAATTGTCCAATTTACAGGTCTGAACTAATGAGAAGTTGATAAACATTAAACTGTAACTCTTGTCCTTTTCCAGGACTGTGAACTCGATCTTCACACATTTTAGTCAATACAGGACGAAATGACATAGAAAAAAACATTTTTACTTAAAGATCTTCAATTAAAATATGTTAATTCTCGGGATGGGAATCACCGGTCACTTCCCGGTACGACATCACGATAAACCTGTGCCGATTCGATTAATCAATGATTGTATAATCATTATACAAAGGTGTCCCAACTCAAAAGTTTTATCCCTTATTGTTATTCACCAGCTTTTCAAATGAACTGAAAATTTTAAACACCATAAACGCAGTGCGTTCACCATAAACGACACGCTATATTGCCAAATGTAATCGCTCGCCTGCCTTCACATGCTTGTGAACTTGAGTAACATCCAATTCCTAATCCATAGGGTTTAATATGATGTTGGCCCCGCCCCTATATCAGTTTCAACTCTTCCGTGAAGGCTTTCCACAATGTTTAGGAGTGTGTTTATGGGAATTTTTGACCATTCTTCCAGAAGCATATTTGTGAGGTTGGACGAGAAGGCGTGGCTTGCAGTCTCCGCCCTAGTTCATCCCAAATGTGTTCTATGCACTATGTGTCTCAGCATCCACTGACCACGCCCGGTGATTTTACGTGGCCCAACACTCCGTGGCCGAGTTGCTGTCGTTCCCAATCGTCTTCACTTTGTTATAACACCATTATACAGACAGTTGACTGGAATATTTAATATTTAGGAAAAATTACACGACTGGACAATTTTGTGCAGAAGCGGCCTGCATGCCTACGTCCTTGATTTTATACACCTGTAACCACTGAAGCACCTGAATTCAATTATTTAGATGAGGGGGAATTAATGACTATTTGGCAATACAGTGTATATCTAAAACTTACAGAAAATAATTCACTCGTAATAAATAATTAAAAAGCAGATTGGAGGGTTTTTAATGTGCACGACTTAATAACATAATGCAATAAAAATGTAATAAAAATGTGTTTCTGTTGCAGCACTCAAACTCGTTCAGTCAGCACTGGAAAGTTATATCCGAGGCTGATCATCTGATCACGGCCGGTCGAGCTGAAAACAAGCCAATTACTATTCCATTCTGATCGAGCGGTTCATCTCTATTATAAATGTTTAAAAAAATAAAATAAAATAAAATGGAGTCAGTGTTGCGATACATGGTGGATTGATTTTCTCCATCCATCTCTAGTTAATGCTTATATACGCATATACACACACACACACACACACATGTTGAAATAATTACATGAAATATTGTCTTTTTCAATTACATTTGAACTCATTTTAATTATATTAAATTAGGTACTTTAGGTTATGTCATATATATGAGGTAGTGCTCATATGATGCCCATTATGCCTACACACTCCAACACATCACTAACATGTGTTGTACTACTCACACATGATACAACTATTCCTGGACATGACGTGTAACCCGCACTGATCTGAGATTTTAATCCTGACATAAATCTGCACGTCGTTAATCTACGATCACAGAAAGTCCGTCTGCCTTGCACAAGTAAAATAACATTAGTTTAGAGGGGTTTTTTTTTTTACGTGTTTAGAAATTTTTTTTAATCATCACTTTATTGTCGCACTGCGTCTGTTAAATACGATCCTGCTACTGCTTAAACACACACACACACACACACACTCCAATCATAAACAGTCTCTCTGAACAGGAAACTCAAAACTGCACCCAAGCATTTCTCATCCTGTTTCCTCTTTCTTATCTGAGGAGACTGGTGGAAATCCTGCGCAGGCGATTGTGGGAGTGTGGAGCACTGGGGAGAGCAGACAACAGGGCAGGAAAAGTTCAGAACTCAGTACTGCAGTCGGTCAGATTGTAGACTTTGGTACGTTTCTCCTCAGTCAGGGCACACACTGAGGCTGGAGTCACCACATCATTCGAACACACACCACATGGAACCTGTAGAAGGTGTGGAGAATCTGACCACACCAATAACACACGTGTGTGTCTGATAACCTGGACAAGAGCACGCACACACACAAACACACACACAATGGTCATATCTATTAGTGTCACTGTTATGCTGCTCAACAGAGCTTTGTTTTCGTCATCAGTGCCAGTGGTACCAGCTGAGAGAACCTGCTCCGGAATTTGGTGATTTTTTTTCAACCACCTTGGCTACTTTGATTTATATAAAAAAAGTTATGAACCTTTTGAGCAGATGTTCGTGAGATTTCTTAAATCAACACGGCTCTTAATCTCACTTTTACAGCTGGAGATATCAGTCGTGGTTGACCACCAGGCCTGACTGGCTGGTTACCAGACAACCAACCACCTGATCTCCCCTGTTTACCAGACAACTAATCACGAATTGCTGTTGTTCCCAAATGATCAATCCCTGATCGCCATCGTCTTATAACAACCAATCCCAATAATCATCACCTTCTTTACATTTACATCAGTTTGCAGACCCAGAGCGACGTACACTTTTATCTGATTGCACATCTGAGCAGAGGAGGGTTAAGAGACCAAAAGGGGAAACCTGGTGGTGTTGGGGTTTGAACCTAGGACCTGAAACCTTCCAGGCCATCGCCCAATACCTTAACCACTGAGCTACCCCTCTGTCTCACAACAACCAATCACTGATCACCACTGTCTCACAACAACCAATCACTTATTACTGTTGTTCCCAAACAGCCAATTACTGATCATGACATTCATTAACCTTCCTTCTCAGTCTTTCCTTTCTTTGGTCTGCAAATTTTGAAGCACTGTACTTTACAAAACGTTTTTCTTTGCAATGCAGTTAACAAAGATGACCTCTTTCTATGACAACTGAATAGTCTATTCTGGAACTTTCTTTTCTGAGATGATTGAATTATTACACACTCAGGATGGGAGAAATATCAGACTTCCACTGGATCTGCTTCCCCCTGGAGAGGACCTGGCAACCCGGCTCTCAGCTCTAAACCACAGGGTGGTGATGAAGCTGGAGATGATCTGCACAGGATTCTCACTTCTGGTGTTTGTAGTGACCTCAGAAAACACTCCTGCACCTGATAGAGTGCTAATACAACCACACACACACAGGAGTTACACTCACTCACACACACACACACACACAAAACTGTTGTGTGTCGGTTAGCGAAAAGACACTTACCACCTCTGACTGACTAAAACTCGTCCCTGTAGTCCACTCATCACTTCTCATTAAAAACTGAGTACATTACCTTAGCAGTGGTGTTTAATACTTGAATAAGATAACTTTTTTTGTTGTTTTACAAAGAAAGAGTAATGAAGGAAGAGTAAACAAACAAACAAACAAAACAGCTAGTGCACTGAGAGAGTTTAATGCTAACCCGGTTGGGTTAAAAACACAGAATTAGCTCGTTTTTGAAGTTAATCCTTAATAAGCGATGACTTTTAAAAGTGAAATAAATGTAAAATAAACGAGGGAATAGTGTTAGCGTTAGCTTATAATGTGGCGCGCGCGAGACTGTTAGCTAGCACAAGAGCTAGCAGTTTTAGCAAAAAAAAAAATTGCAGACTTGTGTGAAGGAGTCTCTCACACACACACACACACACACCAGTGTATAAAGTGTTTATATTCACAACAGTTAGAAATGGATCGTGTTGATGTTAATACCGCGCGCGTGTGTGTTTAGATGAAGACGTGACGTGAAGTTCGCGAGTATTCCGCCCTAAGACTTGTGTGTACGTGAGTGTGTGTGTGAGAGAGAAAACACTCCCCAGTTACACACACTTGATTTGTTGTGTTTTAGCCTAAATCTGATCATAAACTCACCGTAAAGAAGACGAGGCGTGACGTCACTCGAACCTCCCTGAGTGTTATCCGGGTTTATTCCGATCCGAAACTGGCCAAACCGAACGGAACATCTTCTTTATTCCTTGTTCTATGAAACCATAAAGTTCTATCCACTGAGGTTCGGAGTGTCGGTGTTGAGTTCCTGAGGTGTTTTTTTTTTTTTGTCGAGGTGTTCAGGCTGCGGTTCAGTGCGCGCGCTCTGTCCGCCGCCTCGCCATGTCACACCGCGGAGAAAAATCACTCAGCATCCCGGGAAGACGCGCAGCCCGCGGGGTCTCAGCGCTTCCCCGCTCCGTGCTGCGGGAGACGCATGACGCGCCGTACGGGTGAACAGACGAGGATGATCTGAAGGGACACACTCACACACACTGCAGCGCTTCCTGTCGCCCGCGCCTGCACGCGCCTCTGCCGCTCTGAGAAACTCATAAACAGTCTCCTGCAACTTCAACGGAGGGGATGTGAGAATGCGAGCGCTGAGGATTGTGGGTAATGTAGGCAACGCGGGCAAACCACACAGCTATCGAAAGGAATCTTACAATACTACTACTAATTATTATTATTTAATACAATAATTAATAATTATATATAAAAATTAATATTATTGTTTTTTTATTCATAAATCTTATAATTACACGTTAAATTATAGAATTATTTTTTTTCCCACCAATGTGCAATACAACACATTTTCTAAACCTCTAGTCTAAACGATCTGATTTCCTCCAAATCCAAAACTTCTTGAAAACCAAAAATCCTCTCTGTTATTGTCTCGACATTCTTATTTATTAAATGAAACACTGGGATTTCTTCCATTTGGTTTATTTAGTTTACTTTCTCTCTCTCTCTCTCTCTCTCTCTCTCTCTTTTACAATTAACTTGTTTGTTTCTTGATTGTCTTTATCTGTTGTTATTATTTCTTTGCATAATATTTGTTAAGTTTGTTTATATGTATCTGTATCCTCTAAACAGCCCTGGATCCTGATGTCACTTAATATGATGTCACCCAGGAAGTTATTAGCCACAATGACATCTGCACTATGAGACAACACTATCATAACAGAGCGATGACATCATGGTTCTGGCAGGCATATTGCTTGGGCCATAATAATAATAATAATAATAATAATAATAATAATTTAGTATATTATAAATAATTGATAAAAAAAACATAAAATATATTACCAAAATCTATACACTGTACATTTTGCTTTAGTTGCTTTATGTAAATTGATCTATGAATTAATTTAACTCGGGATTTATTCACTCTGTTTTCACATGTGCTCCAATATGGCGACGATATGGGACGCGCGGAGGATTGTGGGTAATGTAGGCTAAGTACAAGCTGGGCGTGGTTTCTGGGCGACCCGAGCTGAGAGGGAATCATGCTCCTGTTCTTTATTCCTGCTGAGTCTCTACTGTCTATATTTCCTGCTCTGAATTAGCTCTATGCTAAAAGCAGCTCTGTACACACAATCATTTCTCAATCGCACGAGAAACGTTTTCTTAACAAATAGACGTGTAACACTTTAACATGCCATTAACATGTTACTCGTGTGTGCATGGACGTGATCAAGCAGGACATATTAAAGTGTTCTGTAGAATAAACAAGTAAAAGAGGTTGTTCAAGTCAAACTGGGTCTTCTGATTGTACAGAATAACAGAACACAGTGCTGAGAGTAAACACTCCCTTTATTTCTGCATAAAATCCCCTGATATACTGATGCACTTATCCCAGTGTCTCACTAGTGCTTGGACACCATCAGGGTAGAAAGTTTTCTCAGTACGCCAGAGACATGATCGGACCGTCTGTCTGATTCACGTCTGAAACGCCGGCCTCCCAGGAACTCCTTTAATGGTGTTTCCAAACATGTGGAGATGTGTCGGAGCGAGATCAGGACTATACGCGGACGTGGCGATAACTCCCAGCCGAGCTCTTGTAATGTGCAAGTGGTGTTGGTGAATGCGTGTGTGTGTACAGTTCACACAGACAGATGCGAAGGATAAGGCATTTCACTTGCTGAACGTTCAGCGGCCGGGTTTGCACCGTTTGAAGGTTTTACTGCGACTAAGAGTCTCATTACTGTACTGCGCTTGAAGTCTTCTGTAAATGTCCATCACTTCTACACCTTCACTGACTCTCAAGTCCCGGTTTGACTCGAACGCCCCTCAACAAACCCTGAAATAGTACATCGATGAATTCACAGTTTGTGTCCTGAAATGAAAACAAGTGTGTTTGGATATAGTTTGGCTTTATCCTGGTCTGGGTTGCAGTGGATCTAGATCCAGCATATCCCGGGAACACAGACTCTCTGGTTTCCTCAGGGTTCACCAGTTTCCTCCATCCTCCCGAAAGCACGGAAGTGGCCTGGATCTATTAAGCGGCCCTATGTCCCGATGAATGTTTATGTGCATAGCGTTCTGATAAGGATGTGTTCCCGCCTCGTACCCGGTGTGAATGGATTGTGCTCAGGATGCAGCGCTACACTGATCGAGATAAAGAGCTTACTGCTTGAATCAATGACAGATTGGTAATGCAGGTCTTGCTCAACATCATTTATTTTTTAACTACATGGTTTTAGATAACAAATATGCCCGTTTGGATCCCATAATAATAATAATAATAATAATAATAATAAAAAACAGATCTTGCATTAGCCGTCTATGTTCATGTAATCTTAGCATGTGATGAGCTGACCATGGCACTTCGAAGTGTTGATTACCAAAGTCTGATCGGAGGTCAGCTATTAAAGAGCGCATACAGAAACGTTATACTGACAGAACACATTCACTACCCTCAATCCAAAACTGGACCTCAGTTACAAAATACCAATAGTTATCATAGATGTAACAACAAGAACGATAATTTCATCTTTACAAACTACAATCACTTTTGTAGTTACCACATTTCTGGGGAGAGAGAAAAAAAAAAAAGGTACAACATGTTCTATATACAGCAGTGTCTCGGGGTTCAACATGGAAGTACGGTAAAGCCAGTCCTAAATACAGACTTCCATAGTTGAATATAACACCAAGGAGGCGAAGAAATATTTCGGTCCAAGAGCTTTTCTTTTCTTTTCTTTTTTTTTTTTAAAGAGTGATACAATACTGCCGCCTCGTGGTGAAACATGTTATTTGCATGATAGATATGGGAAAGAAATCACGCCTCTCTTGCCTTGAGCGGGCAACTTGCACCATAATATTGCACAATTCATTTTTCCAGATGTGGCTATTATAACAATAACACTAACAACAAAAATAAAAAAAAAAGGTACCAAATATCAAACAGAAGCTATTATCTACAGTATTCTCAGATCTTAAATAATTCTGCTTTTAAAAACAAATCCACAGATACATATTATGTACACTTAAAAAACTTCCCAAAGTTTAAAAAGAGGGAGGGAGGGAGGGGGGGGGGCGGTGTTGGTGGGCATGAGAGTTAGAGAGAGAGGGATAATCTTCTGAACCAAAAGTCAGCCATTTGGTTATTAAAATAAAAATGAAATAAGCGAGAGACAAACATTCAAACGACAATATTAAATATCTGTATTAAAATCATTTTTTTCTAAAATCCTCGAACGAAAGAGTTGAACACAGAAGCTCTTCATTTTGATTTATTTCATATATTCATATATAAAGCGACTTTTGTTTTTAAATATAAATATGAAAGTGCCTCATCCACATGATTGGTGTAGTACAGTTTTAAAGGCGCGCCACCTTTTGTCATGACTTGCCGAGGTGAAAGAGAACTTCGCAGACGACGGACACCACGCTTACGTTAAGCACGGACGAGATGGCCACATCCAGGAGTCTGCTTTCATACAGCACAAACTCAGGCCTGTTCTCCTCCACCTTGGCCAGTTCCAGCAGCGCCTTGGCTGCCCGGCACAGCATGCTCACGCTGGGTTGCTCCATAGGAGGATGACCCATGTGCAGCAGACTGTGTGGGTTTTGGTGATACTGCGTCATGGCAATTCCGTCTTCCAGGAAGCCTACAAGGTTGCCAACACCGTTTCTCTGAACGGCGATGCCGCGCGCCGCCGAAGGATCCCCTCTAGCCAGGTTGGACAGCACGGCCACGGCCATCTCACGGTAAACCTGCAGTTTGCGCTCGCCCACCTGACGCACTAGTGTGGCGAAGAACTTCTCCTGGCGACTGAAGGGCGGCGTGGCCAGGATCAGGTCTACGTTGCCGTCCTGAACGCTGAGCTTGCACAGACATTCCAGCACCAGCCTTTTCGGACTGAGCTGTGAATGCGGCCCCGCTGACGGGAAGGGGTCCTGGGCCTCGGCCGAAGGACAGACCATCCAGTGGAGCAGGCCGTCGAGGACGGGGAGGCATATACTCTCCGGGTAGATCGACAGGTCCAGCTGGCCCGCGATGTTGGCCAGAGTGACTAAAGTGTTCTCCCTCAGCGCTGCCAGACAGTCCCACCACCACTCGTCCCTGCCGCAGGGCTCGAGTTCTTCCTCCTTATGGAGCTCGTCTTTTTCGTAGCTAGGCACAGTTCTCTTTCTCTCCGGGTGCTCGTGGTGCAGCAGCAGCAATCGGCCAAGGATCAGAATCAGGCCCGGATGCTTGGACATCTCTGTGTCGTTTCCAGGGATGAACGACAGGCTGCGGACGATGTTAGAGACACAAATGCAGCGTTTGCTCAGAGATTCCTGCCAGCTGGATTTCGTGCACAGCGGAGGTTCGTCCGGACAGTGAGGTTCATCTTCCAGTAGAGTGATCCCTTTCTGGTTCTCGAAAAGGCGTAGTGAATGCGAGGAACTGCTTAAGGAGGTGGATGAGTTCTCTTCCTCAGGGAGAGCTCTCAGCCGCGGGGACAGCACATCGTCTATAGTCGCAACCCGCGTGTCGTACGTGTCCGACTTTGTCGCGCAACAGTGTTGTTTGTCCTGGACGTTGTTAGTCGCGCAATCTTCACGACTCTCAAAATGTGTTAAGATGTAGCTCGTGGAGTCGCCACCGCCCGCTTTCCAGTGAAGTAATCCACTGTCGAATATCTGCACATGGCCAAGCTCGTCTGAAATGTCCTCCATGAAGTCGTCTTTTGGAACAACCTTGACAGGCAGCTTATCGTACTTGCTGGCCTGTTTGGGTCTGGGTTCAGGCACTGTTGATGAACGGCCCTCCAGAGGATCCTTAATATCCTCCGTTCTCTTTCCATCTTTCTCATCGCTCTCCATCTCATTCTTATTCTCGCCTTCCTGATTTAACTCGCGTTCCGTCTCAGAAGACGCAGGCGGAGAGTCCATGGAGCTTTTCTCTGGCTCTTGGCTGGTCTCTGGCTCACATGCCGTGTCTGATTTGAGCAGGTCTTGCTCGCTTTCGTCCTCATCTGGACCGAGCAGCGTCTTCTGGCCGAGAGTCCCGACCTCATATTCCTCCAAGATGCCAAAGATCTCGATCAGGCATCTTCTTAAATACTCAACGATGAGCTCTAGGAATCCAGGCAGCTGGAGGGGCAGAAGATAGACAGAAGAAGATATTTTTACAAACCAGAAAGAAAGAAAAAAGATCTAAAGATGTGGCAGAAGGATTTAATAATTCATCTTAGTACCTGAGTCAGGTTGAACGATGCTACGGTGCTGTCATCATAAAGGAGGATGTTGATGGTGTCCAGAGCCCATGTGCTTTCTGCCAGAAGGCCTGACTTGAGTGACATCATTACTCGCCAGGCTTCTGGGGTTCCTTTATAAGGAAGGAGTGTGTTAATGCTCGATAAACAATACATGCATGTTCAATTTAAAACTGACATCCCAGGATTCATGAGCATCTTTCTGTAACAGACGCATCATGGTACGTTTTCTTACCGGTGTCTTTTGAGGTCATTTTGCGTCGCGGTTTCAGGAGCGGCTGGGTCCCTTCCACGCTCCCCATCGGATAGTCTCTCCTCATGTTGGGCGGCACCTGACCTGGGACTCCACTCGCCGAGCCACTGGGCACCGGCATTCCCGGCTTGTGCATCTTCATAGACTGCATGAAGGCCATCTTGTTGGGTTGCATGTGTCCCTCCATAGAGCGCTGAAAAGACCCTGGGCTCGGTTCACACGAGATATGGTTAGAGGTCTGGTAGGAAGAAGGAGGCCGTGAATTCAGAAGAGCCATGGAGTTAGAGTGGCCGGACATGGTGTATGGTGTTTGCCGCTGATGCCCGGGCCACTGATTGTCTGTTCGGACTCCGTCCATGTCCTCGATGCGTCCCATCCCTGGGTATGGGGAGCTCTGACTAGGTGTCGCGTGTCTGCTAGAGTAAGAATAGGCCATGTCTGTCCTCGAAGGCCACATGTGTGTTGGGCCGTCTGCTGTGGGCGCCGAATGTCCGGCACCCATCATGCCGTGCTGGACGGAGTGATGCTGAGGCCCCTGGCTGGCGTTCTGTAGCCGCTCGCGGCTATACGGATAAGGAAAGGGAGTCTGCATGGGTCGGCGCTCGGGATAATTTCCTCCGTACTGACCGTACATGTCTGTCTGTGGGCCTCCGTACTGCATCCCATAAACCTCTCCTTCGTGCCTCTTAGCAGGGGGGCTATACATTCCATCGAGGGGTCGCTTGTAGCCCTGTGACAATGATCAAGTGTTTAGCATCGTTAATCAGATCTACTATACAACATCTAGCGCACATTCTGCAGTTATCATAGGAAGTTGAAAACACCATCACTAGCCTTATTTTCCACTGGAAGGAATGTAAACATGCTGCTACGCTAGATGTTGATGAAATATTGTACCATTTTAAAAGGGTTGGGCTTTATGTGAAATCTATTCATTTATGGAAACTGATATGTTGGAACACGCCCTGTCTAAGACTCTGACCTGCTGAGGGTACATCCCTGGAGGGTGGACGCCATACGGCATACCAGGATACTGCTGTCCGTAGCCTTCATGTCTGTGCAGGAGGAGTAAGAGAACAGATCAAAGACCTGATACCGAATATGCAGCACTGCATTTATGATCATGGTCAAACGTTTTGGGACACCCGACCATCACATCGATACGGCATTTGACATACCATTCGAGTTCTAGTTTCCCTTTATTGTTAAAGTTTCTAAGAGATTTCGGATTCTGGTTGTGTGGATTTGCGTTCATTCACCCACTGCAGCATTAGTAAGATCATCAGTGAGACTGATATCGAACATGGAGGTCTGGGCGCAGCCGGAGTAACAGGTTATAAATACCGAGGTGATCGGTGTGTGGTTGAGGTCAGGGCTCGGTGCAGACGCATCAAGATCTTCCTCTCCAACTTTGGCAATTCATGAATAAATAATTCATGACAATTTCAAATGTGTGGAAACAGTTTAAGTCTCACATGTGGATTTATCAGAGTGTGAAGACGTTTCTTTCTCTGATTGATGTACTGTAAGCAGGCACTAACGTGGAGGAAAAGGAATCCTTTTTACTGAAGCTTCATGTGCATCCACAGGTGTGTCCTGTTCAAGGTTCAGACTTTTTCTTAAAATGTCTAGACGAAGCCATAGACCCAAGTTTTGTCCTACGCCACGAAAACGCAGAGACACTGTCTATGTTTAATGATTGACAGGAAAAGGTTTAACATTCCCACTCCCCCTCTTTTTGATTCATTAAATGATTCATGATATTAATATAAACCTGATAATCATAATAAACAACATATAATAATTAAAGATATAACAGAGATGATCTACTGTATGAGGAGTACACTGAATGAAGTCTTATATCATCTCTAACAGGTGTTTAGTATATAAGGTGTAATGTTCAGGTGTCCACAAACTATTGGCCATGTTATGTGTGAATACTGGTGGAGCTGAATAATTAGATGTTAACCTATAAGTTTTACCGTTGTTGATTGTGGTATCTGTTAGGAGAGTACATGCTCCCATCATTACTGGCGTGACTCATGTTGCTTTGAGTCCCGTGAGCACCCAGACTCCCGTCCACTCCCATTAAATGTTCTGATCTGGAAGAGAGAAAGGCCAAAAATAATGAATACTTACATCTAGAGTGACGAGAACTTATTATCAACACTTACACCGATCAGCCATAACATTACTGAGTGGATCTCTCCTTGACGCACGCTGGTGGAATAAGGAGGACGTTCTCCATGTTAGGCAGGTGGTCATAATGTTATGGCTGATCGGGGTGTTATTAGTACGGATTCAAATTGGCTTTAACAGCCGTTAGTACGACATAACTGTACGTCCAAATAAAAATGAAACATTTCATTAAGTGGCGCATTTTTTCAGGGTGAAAAATGAAGAGATGAACTTGGGGACACGTGGGGATCAAACTGTTCAAAGTTAACAAAAATAAGAGGTTGTTCAAGTCAAACCGGGACTTGTGATTGTACAGAATAACAGAACACAGTGCTGAGAGTAAACACTCCCTTTATTTCTCTATATAATCCCCTGATACACTGATGCACTTATCACAGCGTCTCACTCGTGCTTGGACACCATCAAGGGAGAAAGTTTTTACACCACGATCGGACCGTCTGCCCGCTTCACGTCTGAAACGCCGGCCTCCCAGGAACTCCTTTAATGACCCAAACATGTGTAAATGTCTTGGAGCGAGGTCAGGACCGTACGGGGGCGTGGCGATAACTCCCAGCCGAGTTCCTGTAATGTGCGAGTGGTGTTGGTGAATGAGTGTGTGTGTGTGTGTGTGTGTACAGTTCGCACACACACAGATGTATTACCCGTCGATTGCCAATGATCAGGCGTCCCACTCGCTGAATGTTCACCACCTTGGCCGGGATCGTCATTCATGAACTTTCGGCCTTCTTTAAAACGTTTGCAGAGAGTCAGATCAGAGAGTCTCATCACCGTACTGCGCTTGAAGTCGTGTGTAAATGTCAATCGATTTTACGCCTCCGTTCAGCAGAGATTTCATCACAAATCCTGTTTGTTTGACTTGAACGCCCCCTAGTTCCATACGTATGTGTGTTGGGTAGATCATTTACACGTACAACACAACGCTTGGGAGACGTGTCTCACCTGCGGTCATAACCCTGCCCGTAAGGGTACTGAGGACGCTGACCCATACCCAGTCCTGCCATGGGGCCACCTGAGGGACTCCTGCCATAGATGTCCTGCATGCCAGCAGGGGTCATCTGAGCGGGCAGGCACGGCTCTCCACCTACAGCTGAGGAGAGATTTTAGTTGGTGAGCAGGTTCTGACCACCAGGTGGCAGCATGTCCCTGAATATAATCACTTCTACTGGATGTAAGATGTTGAGCAGGTATGAGAGAGAGAAATGATCACAGGAAAGGAGAGAGGAATACGGCTAATAAAGGAAGAGAAGTTCATGCTAAGAAAAGGATAAATAAAGCAAGATAATAAGACTAGGTTGTTTACAGAGCTCTGATGTCGGGAAATTGTTAGTGCTGCTCATAAATAGCCTTAAATAAAACACTGACCTTTCCTCATTCCTGCAAAGTGGTCCTTATTGTCATACTGCATCCTCATCATGGAGTCCATGGGGTTCAGGGCTGATTGATAAGAACCTCCAGAGCTCAGCATGTTCCTCTTGTGGAACGCCGGATCGCTGCCGTCTGAGAACGGGTCTTGAATACTGACGGAATTATTGCTGTTAAACGAATGCACACAGAGGCACGAGCTAACGTATACATCAGTCCAAAACTTCAATGAGTGCACAAGCATTTAAACAGGAAGCAACAGATACCAATCAATCTGATTGTATAAATATAAATACAGAACGAGCCGCTGCACTCATCGTGTCTGGGTTTGTGTTTAAGGTCAGGTGTAAAGCAAATGCAAGGTTTTTTCTCCACCAGGTTTGGATGCAAGTTTTAATTTATTTTCTACATTCTAGAACAATAACGGATCTTTCAAAACTATGAAAAAAAACCCACAGACGGCATTAAGTAATTAAATAACAACAACAGCAGTCAGTTTGCTATTTTAAGACATGAAGGTCGGCTGTTCTGTATCGGTTCTCACAAGAACAGTGTTGTATCGAGTGTGTTTGTAAACCCCATCGAGCTCCATGATGAAAGTGTCTCTCATGAAGACCAAAACTTACTGCTGCAGAGGAGAAGCTCATTTAGAGTCACCAGCCTCAGAAATCACCAATTAACCTGAAGCAGCACCTCAGATTAGAGGCGTTATGAAGCTTCACAGAGCAGAAGTAGCAGATATACATCTCAATATCAACTGTTCAGAGGAGATGATTGTGTGTTTTATAGAAACGCCTTCAGTGTTGTGTTACAGTGTAGAGAGAAATAAACACCATGGAGTTAGACGGGGTGTACAAACTTTTGACTGGTAGGGTTTCTGTTAAGAAACTGTGACGTTAGGAAAAATAAAATGATGGCAATTGGTCAAGTGAAAACTAATCAAATAACAGGTAATATTAAAATCATATTAAAATCACACACAAAAAAAAAAATCCCAGATTTATGAAGCTGTAAAGCGACACATCAGCCACGTCGTAGTGAACACAGAGGCAGACGAGGAGGTGCAGACTGTAAATCCGGGATGAAAGAAGGTGGAGGTGTTCTATAGATGGTGTTTTTTTCACCTGTTGCCTGGGATACCGAGGTGCCCCTGTGGCGTGGTGGCTGGTGTGGGTGGCTTCAGCTCGCTGGGCATCTCAGGCTGGGAGCTGCTGCCCGTCGACTGAGGGGTCTGAGGTCCCTGTAGAGAGCCTGAGGTGGCTGAGACGGGAGAGACAGCAGGGAGTGAGAAAGCAAGATGCAGACGGAGAAAAATCTGCCAAATACCTTTATTTATTTGTAGTTATTCATCACTGTGACAATAGTCCAGCTCTAAGACCGATCCCAGGCTTGTTTTAATGAACGTATTGGAACGTCTCATCATTTTTGAGTAACACAGAATTCATCACATACATCACTTGCAAATTCAAATGTTGTTTGTCACATACGCAGCCACACACGGAACGATACGCAGTGGAATGCTTACAGGACCGCCGAGTATTCAACTGTTACTGTATTCAAAACTATACGCATATAGAAAACCTTAGCTGTAACATGTACATGATGTAGAAGTAATAAGACAGAGCTGAAATACAGTATGTGCCAGATGTTAGTGTGTAAGTTCTACAGGATGAGTTACGGCTGAGTGCGGTTAGTCCTCATCTGAGTGATAAATGATCACCGTCCATCACGAGCAGAACGCGCCGCTCCAGACTGTACACACATGGAGGTGTAAACGTGTGTGTGTGTGTGTGTCTTCTGTGGTATGATGATGACTTCTGTAGAGACCTCTGTGATTAATTATCACTATTCAGCACGAGTTAATAACAACTTTATGTTTTCAGACACAGGAACCTCTTCAGTACATTCCTTCATTTAATCCTTTCTTCGGTAACTTGACATGAAAATTAAAGGAGTGACTGTTTATAGCTGCTACAGTGGACGAGGAAAACAGAAAACCACAGCATTAAATGGAACTATACATTTTTTTAATGCTGTGCTAGTCTTTAAAGAGGTTAAGAAACCTTTTAATGTCATTTCCTAAAAAAAAACAGGTATTTATTCAGAGGTATTTATCAGTGCTGCTGATTTACATCACTCTACTTGTATTGGCACCCTGTCGAGGGTGTGCCCCGCCTAAGGCCCGTTCGGTTCGGGTTCAGGCTCTTGGACGGGAATTGAACCCAGGCCTTCTGCATCGCGCGTGAGAAGCCGACGACTGAGACACCGATACCTGTCTTTACTCCTTACTCACTTTTATTCTTCACTCATTTCTTTAGCAATATTACTTTTAATAATAACATCGATATTAAAAGACAACAAAGCAACGGAGACAGTAAGACACTAATCCACAAAAGGTACTGAATAATATGGGAAATATTAGATGCAGTTAATAAGAATGTAGGTGTGTACTGTACAAGAGTGTGTGTGTGTGTGTTTATTGTGGTGCCAAGTTTAAAAAGCCCAAAGCAAAGCACAAGAGACAGAAACAAAGTGAGCAATGAGACATAAAATATTAACCAATACATTTGCAGTCACACACACACACACACACACACGTAATATGTAAACTAGCTTCATGTTATAAGGATGATAAGGAAGTCTAACTTCTCTGGTGTTTCTGGTGACACCGCGGTTTGTCTCGTCTGGGTGAAACGCTGTCTCCGAGGTTCAGTTTGAGCCGCGGCTAAATAAAGAATGAGCAATATTTTATTATAAACAAATGGGCCATTATGAACACCGCGCTTCAGATCTACATAAACACACGGTATAAAACAGGCCTGAGTGCACTGCCTGTATTCGAGCACTTAAACGTGCATTAAAACAGGGTAAATAGGGGAGAGCGGCAAAGTGACAATGTGACGGATTTGTCCTACACATATAGCACTCGAGCACGGCGAGGGGGTGTGAAGTGTTTCATCCATAGAGGAAAAAAAGAAAAAGAAAAAAAAAACACACACAGGTAAAAAAGAGCAGAGAGCTCTCAGTGTGGGAATAGCTTGCCAGAGTGTGTGAAACTTGGACTGTTTTTCTCCAAGATTTCTTTCTTTCTTTTTTTTTTTTTTTATACTTCTCCAATTTTGCGGCGGTAAGCTCAGTGAGGAGTTGCTTTGGAGGACACACAGTCAGGAGGGACAGAAAAAAGCAGCTTCTGTGCTAGACAGGTGTGTAAAAATGTAACGCCACATCCAAGTGCCGAAGCACATTTTCCTACGAGACCGAGTCCTCTCGGCGAACATCCAGGGTTTATTTATATGAGTGACAGGTTCCACACTTTACAACGTAAAAAAAAAAAAATCGAACGTCTGGGCCGCTCTACCCAGTTAGATCCGCAGCGCGTTTATACTCGGGGACGCCGCAGCGCTGTCGATCGCGGAGCTGGATAGCTGTGGCCCTGCGGTGGAAGCGACGGCGCGAGGGATTAAACAGTCTGCACTTGAATTTATGTGTTGTGATCCAGAACGATAAAGGACATTTATAGAGTTCATCTTTGTATATATTTAAAACAATATGTGTAAATAACTGTGTCATTTAAAACATATGAAATAAAATAAATTTCCAGCAGAAACCTCATTCTATTTAAAGGACAGTTAAGAAGAATTAATTAAATAAAAATATGTTATCCATAATTATCATGAAGTTCTCATTCTATCCTCTATAATGTGGCATTTTATAAACAGAAAAATTTACATATTTTGAAGTTACGATCTGCACAAATACTACAGAGACACACACTCGAGCAGTTGTTATCTACACCTTAAACTGAATTATATTAATCACAGCAGTGTGTAGGTTTACGTTTCCCCTAAAGATGTCATCGTTGATGTTGACATGAATATACATCATAGTAAACATTTTTTCGGGCCCCTCTGTATTTTCCACTTACAAATCAAGTTAAGCACCCTTAACGTCTTTGGCGTCTTTATTTTTGCACTAAAGTCACATTTATGACCGCACATGGTGAAATTATTGACTTTATTTCACTGACATGGTCCGTTCTTCAACAACATTAGAAATATTTTGAATATAAATTATATATTGTATAAATTGTTACATTAAACACCACTTGTACTGCTCAGGTCTTAATTCTGATCTGGTCGGGTGTTGATTATCCTCCTGCAAGTTTCATATAAATCTGATCATTTATCATTTCCATAGTAAGAACGTACACAGATAGCTGTATAAGGACAATAACAGATTACAGTTATGCATCATAGTCTGTGATATATAGTCAAGTCTGTGTGTATAATGAAGAGAAGTTCATGGACTGTTTATTAAGTTTGTAATAAAGTCTTCATGACAAGAGGACTTTCTGCATTTGGAGTCACATGACTCACATGAGTCACATGAGATTTTTGCCCTTATTAGTTCAAGTTAAAGATAAAAAAGAGGTTAATGAGTAGCTACTATTTGTTATAAATGTTATAATGTAATATAATATAATGCAATGTGTATCACGGATCTTCCTTAACATTAAATGTTAAAAAAATAATGATGTGTCGTTCTGTAATAAATTAAATATTGTAACTCAAGTTAAGTAAGTCACTCCGGCTTACATGGACATCCGGTGTAGGAGGTGTCAGTGTCTAGGCCCCGCCGGGCCGTATCACACCATCCTGACGTAGATTAGTTCTTTATTACATTATAGTTTGTTTTTATACCTCGTGTAAAACGATGCAATCCTGATGACACACAAACTGTAAAGCTAGCAGGAGTTAGAAAAAAATGACAGCAGCAGCAATAAAGGAAGCATTGTGTAATGTGATGTTATAGCTGGCGTGTCTGTGTGTGTACAGATGTGTACAGTAAACGCCTACAGAAATCTGTACGGAGATGTTTTGCTATGCCATGCATTATCAAGTGTTTCATTCATATGATTTTTTTTAACTGAATATATAAACAATAAAACAGAGTGAGGTGTGCTGTCATATACAGTGGAACCTCGGATTGCGAGTGACTCGGTTTACGAGTGTTCCGCAAGACGAGCAAAGATTTTTAATAAATTTTGCCTTGAAAAATGAGCATGTCTTGGTTTACGAGTGCCGAGTTTTTTGACACCGACACACACTCACCGACACACACACTCTCTCTCTCGCCTTTACACCCCCCCTCCTCCCCGGCTTCACACAGACACACACACTCTGCTCTACACAGAAACTCTGCTCTGTCGCGATTCTTTTGAAAGTTAAGGTGCTGGTTCATTTGTTTCTTTTTACTTCACTGTAATGATTCCGTTAGTCTGCGCTCACGCGAGTGTCATTAGAGAGATTTTTTTTTTTTTCCTGTTAAAACAGTGTTTCCGTTGTTGTGAAACTTAAAAAGCGAGGTGGGGGGAGGAAGGAGGAGTTTTACTGTGTAAGACAAGGCGAGGGAAGGGGCTAATTCCACACACACAAACACACACACACACACACACACACACACACACACACACACACACACACACACACACACAAATACACGGTTCCTGTGCGCACAAATGGAAACACTTATCCTTTGGGATTTATTTTAACTTTTTTTTTTAACTAAGGTAAAGTGCAGGTTAATTTCTTTTATTTTTACTTTATGTATTGTATTAATTATTTTTCTGTATTTATTTTTTTGGGCTGTAGAACGAATAATTTGAGTTTTCATTATTTCTTATGGGAAGGTTTGATTTGGTTCACGAGTGTTTTGGAATATGAGCCCGCATCCGGAATGAATTATGCTCGTAATCCAAGATTCCACTGTACTGAACTTCCAGTCTCACACAGTATGAGTGCAGATCAATCCCTGCTCTCCGTTATCCCCCAGATGAGGATGGGTTCCCTGTTGAGTCTGGTTCCTCTCAAGGTTTCATTCTATTACCATCTCAGGGAGTTTTTCCTTGCCAAGTAAAGCTGCTTTGCGACAATGTCAATTGTTAAAAGCGCTATACAAATAAAATTGAATGAATAGGAAAATGATCAACGATTCGGGTGTGTGAGGAGGCCGCAGTGAAGCCGTGGTATTATTACGGTTATTATTTAAATTTGACCTGAACACCCCAGGCACAGGAAAACCACAGGATCGAAAAACTCAAGAATCGGCCCAAGCGCAGTATCGGTGTTAATTTTTTTTTTTTTGTTATACAGAACATTTGTGTGGCTACTTCAGAAGTTTATGCAACATGGAAGAGACCGATCTCGCTTGCCTAGAAATATCAAGTTTCAAACTTCAGCCGTTTTAGAGACGATTTTATATGTGCCACAAAAATAACCTTTTTCTTCTATTTTTGCTTATAAGTCATGTGAAAAATAGAAAGTTTCCGAATGCTTAAGCGATCGTCATGTGGCCGCTCATACGATCCTCACCTGGACTCACAGGATCAATGGAGCTGTAATTCAGCACAGTTACACTTAATTCAACACTTAATTCAAGATACCAAAGCGGGAAAAAGAAAAAGACACTACACTGCTCTGATTTGTCCCTGGAGACAGACAGGAAGACGTCTTCACTCTCTACCTCGCCATCTCGCCGCGGTCTTGCCCACAGGCACACGCGGGTTTCTCGAAAAGTAAACAACCGAAGGGTGAGGCGGGGTTAATATCGCAGAAATTCCTCTGTCATTTTCTGTCTGACTCACTCGGGAACTCTGACCCCAGGTGAACTCCGGCCCCTTTTTAGATTAGCGCTCCAGAGACAGACAAAGAGCCAGACATGACGGTGATGATGGGGATGATGATGAAGATAAGGATAAGGATAATGATGATGACTCAGAGGAGAGCGAGAGTGAGAAAAATGCTTGCCTTATTGCTTGGCTGCTGAATTGAGGTTGACTGGAGGTCATGTTTGTTTATATCCCAGAATGCAATCCCCATTAATCTTGCTTGGGGGAATCCCGTCACCCCTCCCTCACCCTCGCGCGCGGCTGCTAAGCAACCGTAACACTGACGCGGTCGGCCGTTCACAGGCGCGAGGCCCGAGCCTACATGCTGACCGAAGACAGAAGAGTGTGTTTTACCGCGGGTTTGAATCGGACTGCTCAGATGAAGCTAATGCGCGTCCCATTTCCCTGCCCAGTGAACCGGACGCAGAGCGCGGGAGCTGATCCTCACTTTAATACTCAATAATAGATTATAATAAACCCGCTGAGTCAGCACAGTACTGCTGCGGCACCAGAGCCGAGTGATACGGACATATTATATCAATTCTGTCATAAATATATGTTTAAACACTCATTTCTCAAATCATTATCATAGTACTACAGTAACTCAGGATCACAGCACCTTTACGGCTTTAATATCCCGTGTAGGTCTGTACTAACACACGTTTCACTCTCTCCCCTTGTCGTGGCTAAAAATACACATTTTTGTACATTTTAATTAAATTAACACTGAACTCCGACGTTTTTTCCACAGGTGTTTTTCCACTTTTACTCCAGCGTAAGTGATGCAAGATCGAAATCCAGTAAAAGCTTTATGCTGCTGCAACACAGGTGCACATCCGCAACCACTGCTCATTACATGATGAAAAGTCGCCGACATTTACAGTAAGTAGAATCACACACACACACACACACACACACACACACACACACACACACACACTAACACAATGAGCTGCTGTACAACGAAAAGCCGTAACATTTACACCACAAAACATTAGCGCTGATTATTAATTATATACCAGTAAACTCAGTAAACTTGTGGCAGTAAACCCACGCCCCAACCCCCCACCCCCTAAATGTCTTTTAGAGTCACGACCTCAGGGGCCAAAGTCGTCCTGCTAGCACAAAGGGAACCTACTCAATACTGGGCAAAATAATTTGCGTTGTAATATAATGGCTGGTGTTATACTGTCCCATTTAAAACAATAATCATTTAAAATGCAAATTATTCACATTTCATACACTAAAATTGGTGTAAGCTTCTACAAGTGTATGACCTGTAAAAATTGTTGCTTAAATGAAAGCATTCCGTGCAAAAATTAAGGATTTTCCCCCCCAAAATTCTGTAGTGTCTGTAATCTTGTCAAATTCATCTTGCAATATTTTAACAATTTTACATTTTAGAATAATACACCTTTTTAGGTTCATGTCTTTAGTTTCATCTGAATGACAATTAAGGCCATTAAATGATCTTAATGAATTTGAAATGGTTACGGACACTACACAAAAGGATATGAAATTGTATTGAGCAAATGCGTTTCCTTTCATCTGATTAAAATATAAATGTGTATGCATATTTACAACTACAACAACAACATAAAAAAAGATGTTATTTTTCACCTAGGTGAGACACAATACCGTGTTTTGGTCAAAAGCACTTACACTGGAGTCTCCTTCCAGAACAAAAGGCCAATTAAACACCACTGTAAGATTTTTTTTTAGAACTATCATTCCATCAGTAACACTTTTTTTCTTTTTCTTTCTCTATAAGGCAATAGCCTAAAATAAACAAACAAATAAATAAATAATTTGCTATTATACAACTGCACTTATGATCTTATAGAACAAAGTTACAGAGGGAATCTATTTATGGTTGTGCTATCTGGTGTCACCCTAATGAGGACGGGTTCTCCAAACTGGTTTTGTAAATGTACGTATATCCAGAATTTATATCGTGTAAAGCTGCTCTGTGTCCATTGCTAAAAGTGATATACAAATAAATATAAATTGAATTTAATTAAATTGTCAAAAACAAAGTCTTCTATCTTAATGACCTTCTTGTATCAGAAAACATAATGGAACAGGTTTCCTAAATAAATGTCTCACTGTATCAACAATCATGATAAAATACTAAAGAGTCGCAGTATTAGTGCAGATCTGTGACTTAAACTGCACTTCTGTCAGAGCCGCTGTTAGAGGAAAGTCATTAACACCTTCAGCAGTCAGAATCAGTCAGCGCTCAGGATAACTGCCTCTTGTGTTTATTGCCTTTATTAAACTTAACCAGCAAAAATTCAGCCTTAGTATCAAGTTTTAAAATAAAACCATCTGCTACAAAAGCCAGAATAAAACCATATTCTTATGTATTATAAGTTCACAGATCCACAAAAAACACAGTGGAATTATCGCTTAACTCGGCGTGGAACTGTTAAATTCCTGTACTGTATGTTTGTTTGTTTGTTTGTTTGTTTGTTTGTTTGTTCTTAACGTCATGGCACGTCAACCCTGTGGCTGTTTAACCTCTGCTGCGACTCACCAGGAGACGGCGGCTCCACCTTGCCTTGCTTCTTGGCGTCGGCGCGCGGGCACGAGTCGGGCGGAGGCTCCTCCCCTCTCTCCACCTTACATTCATAAGCAAACAGGTACTGGATGTAGTGCTTCTTCAGAGAGCTAGCCGCGTTACTGGACGTGCCCAAACCGAGCGCGGAGGAAAGCTCGCGCCACTTCTTATTCTTATTCACCTGCCACAGAGACGGTGACACCAGGGGGAACGTCCGTTAAAGTTCTGGGACAAAAAATACTAATAATAATGATGAACTTAAACTGGGTGAGAATTTACCATGGCCAAGCCACCCAGCTCCTTTACAGTCATGTAGAACTTGCACAGATCCAGCTGCTTTTTGCCCACGACAGGCAGGTGAGGAACCGGCGTCCCCCTGTCCTCCATGAAGGACACGTAGCGATCCACCCAGCTCTTTCTCTCTGGCTCGCTTCCCATTTCGTACAGCCGAGAGACCTTGTCATTGGTTATGGAGCCCGAGCCTGACTTCTGAAAATATGGCACAAAGACAGAGAACTCATGCAATTACAGAATTATTAAAAGCACATTATAAGTAAAGATCTCCATATATTAGGACTAGCGGTGATTTAAATAGACCGGAGCAAAAAAAATGGGCTGCAAATCAGAGGACGATCGTTTGCTGATGGACGTTACGATCAGTTATTACAGCGGGCCTGAGTTAGAGATATTTAAAGGGTGATGAGGACATTTGTTTAACAATTTCCTCAAATTTACATACTGTATAAAAATCAGATCCAGGAACCAACGTTTGCACAAAGCCTCAGATACATTAAATCAACAGAGAAACGTACGGCACGAGAGAACCTGATCAGGGATTTCAGTTATCAATTGATTTTTCATTTTGCTTTATTCTAAACAGAAATGTTAGAATATTAACAACATTAGTCCAGTAAAACAAACAATCAACAGTTAATGACCTTCTTCATTTTTCCTTCTGCACACTCTTCTTATAGGAAACCTGACATGCTGTACTATACATTCATCTGGGATTCATCTCATATACTTTAATTCAACAAACTTACGATGCAGTAGTGAGATATAGTGTATCAGTAAATAAATGCAAATCCCATGTTTGTGAATGTAAAACGATCACATTTCCTCTAGTGTATAGCACACAGAATTCATCTGCCAGCCTGCTGCTGTTGTTGTTTTTTCATTACACATCCAAATTTGTCTGGGTTATTTGAAGTTAAATTTAATTCTAATCATATTTATATACAGTATATTTAGCTCAAAACTGAAATTACAGTAAGGCTGGGGATCATAACAACAATATCACAATCATTTCAACACTGGCAGATAAACATTACTGTTATTATTATTATTATTATTATTATTATTACTATTATTATACCCTGAATGTCAGGAAGTTACCAATTCCAGACCAGAATTTAGTCCTGCCTGGAAAATGTTGAGGTTTAGACTTATACTGGTAAGAAAACAGAATTGATTAACTAGTTAAGCAACATTAATTGCTTTCAACAACATTTTTCACCCCAACACTATTTAGAGTGAGTGCATGTACACCACAGTACTGTATGTTAGCTAGTTAGTTAATTAGTTATTTATATATACAGTACTGTATATACCAAATGACTAATCGAAAGACATATNTATATATAAGAATGACTGAATATGTGTGAAATATGAGGATGTATAACCAGACTAGTACAAACTGATATGTGCAAAAAAAAAAAAAAGATAAAGCAAACTAAAAGTGACAGCAGTGTAAATAGTTAGAGTTAGTGCTCTACAGATAGGATTAAGATCTGCAGGCACACTGTACGTCGGTAATGATAAAGTAAAAAGGCCATGATTACGTTTGATACATGGCGTAAGTGAGCTGTGTATAAATCACCCAGGTGGAGAATCTTCACAATATATGTTTGGTCTTTACACTGAAGGCCCCATGCACATTACACACACCTCATATCTTTTATATAAACTAATTGCTTTGACCTTTACTGCTGATGAATGTGCTTGTGCAAGCGGCACTTGATCATTAATAATTTACATGACCATAACATGTATTTATTCCAGTTCTGTGCCAGAAAAAAAAGCACTAATATTAAAGAGGAGAATAACAGAACCACATTTCTCCAGGTAAAACCTTTTCAGTCTCAAACAGAGCTTTTATTTCACTCACAGCCAGTTTTGTTTGCCTTGTGAGATCATACATTAGATTATAACAGAAGACATTTTGAGCAAAAATAACTTTCCATATTTACTCCCTGCTTTGCATATTTTACTCACTCATAACTAAACCAAACGCAAACTGGAAACTGGTGGTTATTGTACTGGGAGTGAACAGTATATTTAGCTGGATGCTACGGCCCATGGGACTCGGTCTCTCAGCAGACAGCGTGCCTCGTACTTCATTTAAGATCATTAAAACTAAACAAAAAAATGAAGCTGCAATGAGTTAAAGTAATCAGTAAGTGATTGATATGCTGGACGTGTTCGGTTATTACGTTTTAATGAAAAGTAATCAAGATCACACAGCAAAACAGGAAAAGTTGATGGTTCATTTAATGCAGCTGTGTTGAAATAATAGTCACCGAATTTGTTTGGATCGGAAGAAATGGCAAAAAAAAAAAAAAAAAAAAGAGAAAAGAATTGTACATTAGAACTACAGTGAGAGAGAAATTGGCTTTGAAATTGACTTTGGCCAAAGCTTATGTTTCAGAGCATTACTCACTGCAATAATAACGTGAGAAAACATTACTGTAATCCAGTCCATTTGGTTTTGGATGATGCACATGGTACTGACGTTAAGAACAATAAACAGCTGTTCATTTCCTTTTCTTTTCTTTTTTTTCCATCGAAACAAAAACCTGTAGATTTCCGTTTTCACTGTGACTGAGGCCGTTTGGACGTTTCAGAACGTTGACAACTTACACCAAGCACCTGAAAAAGGACCATTACATCATTAGACTGCTTTGTATGGTGAAAAGTTTGAAACTTTAAAACCCTCTTAACTCTGGAGTATTCGTGTTTGAAAGTTAAACCACAGCCCTTAACCCTCTCTGCTCCGCGCGTGCCGTCTCACGGCCGACCCTGCGCTCTCACCACGTCTTCCTAACGAGCTTAGACATGCAAAGAACAGAATTTCTTACATTCTGAACCGACCAATAAATGCTTCTTTATCTTAAGAAAGTCATTTCTGCACTGGCTGTGATCTGAGTGTTTATAATCCGGGAGAAGGTTCTAGATGACCGGCATTTCACCCGTCTGAGAGCTGATTATCTCTAAACTCTGAACAGACTTCTGTAGTGACAAGATATCATTCATTACATTCACTCATGAATTCTTCCTCTCGACACCGGTTATCTAACCAGCTAGTCAGTAAGACTTTCCATTTCATTCACTCGACATCGACAAGCAGGAAAGTGGACGACTTGAATCGCTCTCTCTTTTTTTTGGCTTTTTAAGACAGATACAGTAAACACTGTGATGGACTGGCACCCCGTCCAGGGTGTACCCCACCTCGTGGCCGAAGCCTCCTGGGGCTAGCCTCCAGGACCAGTCAGGCTGCTGTGTATCTTCGTTATTTTTTTCGATAATTACATTCTAGATGTATTTTGTAGCCAAAAAGAACATTTTACAGATTACTTATTGGAATACCTGATGCTTTGTCACTTAATTAAAATAGTAACCTAATTTTGGTAAACTTTCTAACAAATTTTCACTTTAAGAAATGAAATTGTCCTGTTCAAAATTAGTTTGCGTCAGTGAAAAGCCAAGCAAAGCAAGCTTACGTTTTTTTTTGCTTTGTATTGTTTTTTTTTTTGCATTTTGAGTAAGATTTAGTGAAGACGTACTGTAGCACCATGAGTCACACAAATGTTACCAAGGGCGGTAGCAAGAAGAAAAGGGAGCCGCTTTCAGTTTGGTTTTTAAAGCAGCCGGTGCCAAGAGGAATCATAAATTAATCTTAAGTGAGTTTTAATGTGTATTTATTTTAGATTTTACTTCATTTGCACGTCTTTTCTAAATGTTTTGAAATATGATCATAGTTTTGGAAATTGGTAATATTGGTAATATTTTTGGGCAGGTGGAACGGATTATCTGCATTTACATTATTTCCTATGGGGCAAAGCGTTTCACAATACGACATTTCACCTTAAGAATTAAATTTGTATGCCGAGATATCGCTGTATTCAAAACAGAAACAAGCGTGTGATAATGAATAAAGATGGGAATAAGGATATTAATCTGGTAAGTTCTATTGTTATCATAACATGATCACCTCAGACGGTGTACAGATACAGACGTGTGATTCCTCCTGGATTTGGTGGTGTTTAATTGCGATAGCTTTAGCTTGTTCAGCGCTTCTGTTGCAAATGGAATGCTTAGGTAACGTCAACTAATACTGACATTTCAAGCTTTCTAAATTACTAGCTACAATAACTCACTGTTCCAGGCTAAATGTTAAGCTAGTGCACTATGTGGGGCAGGGGTCTCAAACTCAGTTCCTGGAGGGCCGCAGCCCCACAGAGTTTTGTTCCAACCATAATTAAAAACACCTGATCCAACTAAACAAGTCATTAAGGCTTATTTGAAAACTACATGGTATGTATGTTGGGACAGGGTTGGAACAAAACTCTGTGGAGCTGCGGCCCTCCAGGAACTGAGTATGACACCCCTGATGTAGGGTGTATAATCCCTTGTTCCACACACCAAGTAGTGCCCTTGATCAGGGTTAGAAAGCGGTTTGGGATTCAGCCTCGTGTTAGAATCTAGTTAGCTTTGTAGCTCGGCTTATAGTAAATAAAACCCAAACAGTTGAGAGCGACTTAGAAGCGATGATTAAGGAGACATCCTGTTGGTTAAGATGAAATAACGTCATCAGATGTGTGTTCTTGCTGAGAGTGACGTCGCTGGGACAGACAAGGCGACTGCAGTCCAAAGCCATGTTCATGGTTGAAGCGTAGCAGATTACTCACAGGGATGAAATTAGATTTGATATGGAAGAATATTCTTAGTATTTGTGTCAGTGGGTCATGTGGGTGATTTAGTTCTTCAGCACTTGAGAGTGAACCAGTGCAGGAGGATAAAACCATCCACATGACCCACTGGCAGAAATACTAAGAATACACTTCCAGAGCAAATCTAATTTCATTAGATTAAGTGTGAGGAACTGATACACACCTGAAACCAGAAACACGTATTCTCCTGCAACATGGTATATGTTTATTTATTTACTTCCTAATTGTGTGTGTGTGTTTTTTTTTTAACTCTGGTCACTGGATCTGTTCTCAGACCAGTATATACTACGCCTACAGAGAAAGAGAGAGAGAGAGAGAGAGAGAGAGAAAACTCGCTCCGGCATGCTCCAGTGAGACTCAGTGCCTCGGGGCAAACATTTGTCAACAACAGGAAAATCAGGAGTAAAATGACTGCGTGTGCACTCGGCGTTAAACTGCAGCTCCACATTAGTGGGACGGAGCGAGTGATACTTACTGGACTGGAGGGAGTTTTGGGCCATGCAGGGCTGCTGATGCTGTCGCTGTCATCACCGTGGTACGAGGACAGACTGGCGGGGCTGGGGGTCAGAGCCGAGGGGGTCGGGGGCTCTGAGCCGCACTGGGAGCTCGAACCGTCCTGAGAGAGAGACAGAGAGAGAGGGAGAGAGACAGAGAGAGAGAGAGAGAGAGACAGAGAGAGAGAGAGAGAGAGA
>QMIH01001058.1:78940-83940 GCA_003987875.1 Clarias batrachus
CTTTTTCTACCTATATTTCCAATACAACACTTAACTAAAAGACAAACACTTGACATACTTTTACATAATGAACAAAACCAATATTTGCACTAGAAGGTGCAGAAAAAAGCGAGAAAGAGAAGCAGATGTATGCAGGTGGTGTGAAACGCTCAGGTTGTACCTTCGGAGGTTTGTGAGCTTCAGTGACAGGAATCACTTCTTCTTTACTGCTGGACTTCTGCTTGGAGTCTGCAGACATTGGCACCTCTCCACCCTCCCCCATGGGGCCTATTATATACAAGAAACATACAAAAAAAACAAAAACAATAAAAGATGAAGAAAAACCAGGTACAGTAAAAGTAAGTGTCACTATTGAAACAGCGCTTCACATATCACATTATATATTTATATTCTGTAGAGTTCACATATTACAGCGCAAAAAGAAAAGAAGTGAAATGATAAATCCCATCATGATTGTAGCACAGATTTATGTAAATATCAGGCACATTTAAAAAAATCATATTTATTTACTCCAGCTATAAGAGCTTTAATTCCTGAACTTTCCTCCCACAGAACCATTTACACCGTGGTAAAGGATTCAAAACATTTTGACATAACATTGGCGCGCTCCCTGTCGTTAGATTCAAGCCGACTTTATTCATTCGCGTTTTTAACAGGATTTTTTTTTTCTTCTAATTTGTTAAATAACTAAATCATAACTATAACTGCTGCCCCTTTCATAATACTACCATTAAACAATGCTCCGACCACACACACACACACACACACACACACACACACACACACACACACACACACACACACACACACACACACACACACACACACACACTCAAAACTACGATTCTGGCCCCGTGTAGATTTTACATATTATATATTATATACATTTTACTAAAATAAATTACATTTGTGAATGCACTTCATTGTATTTAAATGACCTTAACATAAATGCACCAATTTCTACCATTATTCCCTTTACTGGTTTGACTTTTGTATATTTTACACGAGTGGAAATTCTGTCCTTGATTTAAATATGAGGGGTGTTCGAGTCAAAGCGGGACTTTTGATTGTACAGAGTAACAGAACACAGTCCTGAGAGTAAACACTCCCTTTATTTCTGTGTGTAATTGTCTAGGACTGAACTCCCAGCCGAGTTCCTGTAACGTGCGGGTGGTGCAGTGGGCGGTGTGAGGTCATGCATTGTCCAACGAAAACAGAATGAATTTAGTGATCGGGTAATTTTTTCCATCAAAGGAGAGGGATAGGAACAGAGTTCCTGGGAGGCCGGCGTTTCCGCTTTGTCTGTGAGATGTCATGAACGTCTGTAGATTCCCTGGATCCTATCTGAAGTCACACCTCACACACACACACACACACACACACACACACACACACACACACACACACACAAGACTAGTAGTGTTCGACTGATTATATTGATTCCGCAGTTCGTCGTGTTATGGATCCATAGTGCAGTTTAAGTCCAGTGTAGCGCTGGTTCACACTGAATACATAGTGATTTCTTTTTCGCTTGATATTTATTGGTGAGGATGAATATCAGAGCGAGCGACTTTACACATGAACAGAGATAAAATGGACAATCAATAAAGCCAGAAGGTTCGTGTTATTGGTGTAAAGAATTATTTGATTTCCCTGTACTGATGTTGTTTTAGCAGCTAGATAATGTGTTTGTTTATTTATTTATTAATTTATTCACTCATTCATCTTCAGCAGCTGCTGGATTCCGCTCTCGTCGTCATCCTGGTCACTTTTTCATCATCAGAAGAAAATACATGCAAACAGCGAGTCGGTTTAATATCTAACTAGCATTAATAATCCTTTCATTTCCTTGAAAATATTGAAACAGGAAACAGTGAGTCAAGTTTAATCCATCGCTGTGCTTAGCTTTTACACCAGATGTGGATTATGCTAGCTTTCAACCTTAAAAAAACAATAAATAGGAGTGTGAACACGACCCCAATGTGGCACCGGTCCAATTCAAACATATATTTTTCACATCTTCACTCAGCGATGCCTCGATCCTCTGTAACACCGGCACTCGGTGACGTGTTTCCAGAGAGCGACGTCTGATTTTAATCTGCTGCCTTCATTACATACAGAAAACAGCAAACAAGTAGGTGAGGGTATGTGACTTGAGACGGCGACATTTTCGATAAGGACGAATGCAGCAACTTCATTTACAACTTGATCTCGCGGCGCTGCTTTGGCAGTCGGAGCCGCTAACTCTGGAGGAACGGTGTCAGTGGCATGTTGGTGCCTCGTTTCTCATTGGAGTGTGGAGTGTGTGTAAGAGTGTGTGTAAGAGAGTGTGTAAGAGTGTGTGTAGCTCCCAGAGGGCCTGCTGGCAGAGAGTGTGAGCATGTTAATCTGGTCAAAGCTCTTCTGTGTTATCACCTCGGGGAGTGTGGCAGAGGCGCTGTACTAGCACACTATCACCCAGTTCGGCCTCTATTTATAAATGGCACTCGTTCCTAGCAGAGTCCAGGACTTTACGCAGAACAGCCATGACAAGGCACTGATCGATTAGCTATAGGAGCATTAAGGTCAGGACCGGAATTTTCTCTCTTTTTAACACAAATGTAAAGGATTAGCCGAACATTTCTGCCGCTTGAAGTTGACTTCTTCAGCTTTGTTCTGAGGCAAAACTCAGGAAGCTTAGAGCACGTTCCTGGATCAAAATGCATGAATGTGTTTCGTATCGTAAACGACCACGTCCGCGCAGTTTCTAACACTCTACGACATTCTGCCGAAACAGAAAAACCCTCCAGTGTTGAATTCAAACTCTACAGTGTTTTTATTCCGGTCCAGTCTGACTCTATAAAAACTCGACAAAGTGTTTAATCAACGCTGGGGATTTTACGGTGTATAACATTTTGTAGAACTTAGCAGCCCTCGCCAGGTGTGTGTCAAAATCACAAGAATCTACTAAGCATGTTGGAAACAAATAATCAGATGTACTGAGCAGTAAATCACTATAGTTTGTGCATCCTGTACGAGCGTTTACACAGCGGAACCTCAGCATACGAGTGTAATCTGTTCTTGATGTGAAATGTCGTGTAGTGAAACGCATCATCCTGTAGGGAATAATGTAAATACAGACGATCCGTTCCAGCCGCCCGAAAATGTTACCAATATGACCAATTTTCAACACTAATTATGAACACACAATCATATTTTAGCATGCAAAAAAAAAAACAATCAAAACATTTAGAAAAGACATGCAAATGAAGTCAACCAACAAATAAATAGACATTAAACAAGAATCTATGATTCCTCTCAGCGCCGGCTGCTTTAAAAACCAAACCGACAGCGGTTCCCTGTTCTTCTTGCTACCGCCCTTGCTAACAGGTTCTACAGTACAGTATGTCTTCAACATTGTGATCGGCTCCCAGACTTACGCGCAACTTAACCGGTGTTCGGTTTGGCTTGAATCGTTCGCTGCCGAGGAAAAGTGCTTACAAAATTTCGGTTCTTAAGGTGCCAATGTAATTATTTAGATTCATAATTCAGAATTGTTACAAGCTCTAGAGAAATAAGACTTAAAGGTGTAAACTGGCGAGGCGGAGCGTTCGCATGCCGAGGTCTCACTGTACCCTCATCGTAGTTTGTTGGTCCTTCTATCCAGACACACAGCATTCTCGTACAGTGCCACAGCTCTGTACTTCGGCTCCACATACAGTACTACAGTACGTGACCTACAGTATATCTACACACAACGCTGCCAAAAGCCAAAATACACCACAGGTTTGGATCTCTTCTTGCACTCGAGTCAAACTGCTTTCTCACTGCAATTGAAAAGTTCGAGAACCAGACCGAGTCAACACACACCGCGTACTGTGTGTGCAAGGACGCGTAGACATGGAGTTGGCTAAACCGCTTCCTACAGTATATGCACGCTTTTGGGCTGAGAATCTGTGATTATTGTCTAAACACAATCTGCTGAAGAACAAAGAGGAAGTAAAGGGTGCTTACAGTGAGGAAGGTGGAGGAGACTTGGGAAGATGATTCCCCAGACGGGGTCAGAAGGTCGTCTGATTTTTTTCTATGTAATATACAAAATTCCAAACAATGCATAGAATCCTTTCCTTTTAAACAACCTCGAGGGAAACAGGAATCAGTTTTAAGTACCTCAGCGCAGAGAGCTTTGCGAGAGTGGGCTGAATGTTCTATTCACCTTCTCTGGGGTGCATCAGTGACAATGCAGCAGGGTGAAGGGTTCTGTAGAGACGCCGCGCTTTCATCACGTCTCGCCGACCGCGCTCGACACGCCGGAGCGACACCCACAGCGAGGAACACATTTATACGCTCCAAACCGTGAATTTGGTCCTATTCTGAGTCGATCTAACAATTATATCCTTATTCCACACCAGACAGAAGGGGTTTAAACTAGTATCTTACATATAGCAAAATTTATATAAGTCAGTCTGTGAAAAAGAAAGAACACCCTCCTTAAACCGTAAGAGTGGTTATTTATTAATAAGTGTTTCTACTTCTATAAGAGCAGAACTCGTCTTGTCAGGTCGGCGTTTTGAAGAAAGAAGACAGGACACTATCCATCGCCTCAGAGAAGTCATTATTGGTTTACTTTTTATCCCAAAGACAGTATTTATGTATTCATCCACCACTCCATCTATCCATCCGGTGATTGATCAAATATCTGTTCTTCACCTCTGCAATCCTTCCATCCATTGATACATTCATCCACCAATCCTTTAATCCATTAACTACCCATCCACTGATTCAATACAGCATTAAACCATTCATTCATCCATCTAATCATTTATTCACCTATCCTTTCATCCTTCCATCCATCTATTATTCTTTACTGTAATGAATCCAAACATCCATCGATAAATCCATCAATTGATCCAGCCATCTTTCTAGTCATTCACCCAACCACCCTTCAATTGGTTTATAATCCATCTATTGATTTATCCATCCATTCCTCCACTGACTGATCCATCAATCCATCCATTCTT
>QMIH01001058.1:113095-134992 GCA_003987875.1 Clarias batrachus
TCTCTCTCTCTCTCTCTCTGTCTCTCTCTCTCTCTCTCCGACCCGTTTCAGGTTGACTTTGGTTTTTGACTGCGGCGCCTTATCATAATACAGGGATGTGCCGTATTAGGTCAGATCAAGCATCAACTATCATCCATCAACCGAAACCAGGCGAGCAAAACGCAACAGCTTCCAGCACACACACGACACGTGTCACCTCATGTCTCCTGTACACACAAAGCGATTAGGTGTCTCCTGGGCGTTGTGGCATTATCTCCCTGTCTAATTTAACTTTGTAAATATTACTCACAAACACTGAAGTGCAACACTGGCTCCCAAATGCAGCAAAACCAGCGCTGTTTTATAAAAGATGATTATACAAACAATTAAAAAACAAACAAACAAACAACAAAAAAAGGGGGTTTTGTATAGACAACATTGCGTGCCTGAGGACGATAATTTACCAAATTGAGTTAAAATCTGAACGTGGCTTTTATCTCATTTTGCTGTCAAACTGTTTATGTGTGCACGACGGTGGAACTGAACCAATACAACGCAGAAAAGTCTCCGGGGTTTATTTATGTCTGTCGAGTCACAGGCATATATTCCTATTCTACAGTCTGTGTACAGTCAGCCGTATACAGACGTGTTTTATTGTTTATGGTTAGAAAGGAACAGCTCTGTACTGATGTGTATTAAACAGCTCGGTAGGTTGTGAAGTTTTATCACTCTGTCAGAGCAAACTGTTTTAACCTGCTATAACTGTATATACAGTTTCTACTCTGTACGTCATTTATGCATGAAAGTTACAGCGTCTCGGTTTTCCCTCTTTTTTTTTTTTTAGGACAAAACCACTAGCATGGTGTTAGCATGGTGTTAGCATGGTCTACTCTGTCCAACCTGGTTACTTACTGCACATCAGTATGAACATGTTACTACTGTACATAAACACCAGATGATATTGCTTCATCACTCCGCTGTGCTCTGCGTCTGCGCTCGACAGCCTGTAAAAGTTATTGCGTTTGATGTTAGAAATGAAGAAACCAATGTTCAGTATAACGTGTGTTTCTGACACGTGTGCCGTGACCCTGATTAACAGATCTGATTAAAGCAGCCCCGTTAATGAGCACTATTAAAAGACACAGCATCCCTAAATAGTTCTTTTACCCAGAGCTTTTAGCTCTTCCATGTTAGAAGATTTTTATGTAACATTTGTGTACAGCTGGCTGCTGTTAACAGGATGGAGTGCGAGCAGCACAAGCTAAAGTCTATGGAGTGGAGCTGGACTTGATTAAACTCCTCCTACTGTAGAAGTGTACCCTTAACACCTAAACCCTAATCCTAACCTGTAGCACTAATCCGCGAGGAGAAACGCAGAAGAACAGAGAGGAACAAACCCGACACTGGAATCCCCATGGGCATTTGATTTGATTTTAAAGAAGGTTCTGGATCAGATCCAAGTCCACCTTCTGAATGTTTTTTTTCCTTCTCCAGATCGGTGTCGTTGCTTAATTGGATAAGATTAGTACATTAGAAGCAATTTATATGGGGCAGAATGATTGTAATACATCTTTACTTGATGAACAAGCTTTAATTTGGTTTGGATTTGTTTGACATTTTTACACATTATACACTCACTCACTCATCTTCTACACCACTTAATCCTGCATTCAGGGTCGCCGGGGGCCAGGAGCCTTTCCCAGGAGGCGGGGTACACCCAGGACAGGGTGCCAATCCATTGCAGGGCACACACACACACACACACACACACACACACACACTCATTCACCCACTACGNTTTGGGAACGCCAATTAGCCTAACCTACATGTCTTTGGACTGTGGGAGGAAACCGGAGAACCCGGAGGAAACCCACCAAGCACGGGGAGAACATGCAAACTCCATGCACACAGAGACGGGAATCGAGCCTGGCTGGGAATCAAACCCGTACCCTGGAGGTGCAAGGCGACGGTGCTAATCACTACACCACCGTGTACATTTAGCTGGATCTCCAGTAACAAGTTTCCTCTTTAGCAGACGATTTTGAAAGTTTTTTGAAATCTTGGAAATGTGATTAGGACTAAAATTAGTAGTCCTTACAGTAAGTTAATAAGTTTTCTTGTTTCATGGCTTGTTTAGAATGGCACACACATTTTCAATAGCATTGACGCTGCTAGATTAGCTTGGACCCTTCAAAAGGATGATGCACAAATCCATGAAGTGGTCCTCTCTCTCTCTCTCTGTCTCTTTTTTTTTTTTTAGGGGCGGTGGTGGCTCAGTGTGTTAAGGCTCTGAGTTACTGATCGGAAGGTGGGTGGTTCAAGCCCCAGCTCTGCTAGGTTGCCAATGTTGGGCCCTTGAGTGAGGCCCTTAAGCTTGTTTGCTCCAGGTGGCGCCGTACAATGGCTGACCCCGCGCTCTGACTCCAGCCTTCTAACAAAAAAGCTCGGATATGCGAAGAATAAAGAAGTGACTATTTAAGGCTGAACTTCAAAAAGCTTTAAAAAAAGTCCCTAAATTAGCCTGATCTGTCCTGTCCACAACCTGCTTTGATGTGTTATTGCGGTGTGTTTTTCCTATGTCAAGATGTTATAGTTAATGATTTGAGGTTGTGCTGAACAATTCTGAAGTGGTCCTCCTTCTTCTTCATGCTTCCATCCATTGTTTTCCAGTTCCACCAAACAGAGTGTCCTTTAGGTCTTCTACCAGGTCTTGGGAAAGTGTCTACACCATCTACTATCTAATATTTACAGGCAATCATTTAAACTGATCTTGGAATCTGCAGTTGTTTAGGAACAAATTAAAAGACATGTTGGGACCTTTGAATTAATAATCTAAGTACACACAGATTCTACCCGAGAAAAAAAACAGATTCAAAGAAATCAATAAAAGCCCACTGATGAGCGTACATGAACCTCTGACCACAACAGTACATTTCTGATGGAGTGAAGGACACCATGCTTTGCGTGTTCAGGGTTTAAACTGGCGGGTTTCCGTGCACCATGAAACGTTTTTCTCATCGAAACGGAAACGCGATTACGCTTAAAGCAACCTCAAACAGCGTCGTGCATCTGGGGCTAACTAGTGAGTGCTCATCACTTTTATCAGGAAACGTGGAGGACGATAAACACGAATATAAATAAAAACACAGGAGTCTTTATTGACCCAGCTGCTTAATAATTCAGAACCTGTCACGTCTCCTCAGACTGCTTAGTTGGGGGTAAAGAAGTGTCTAAATGTCACTAGGCCTCTCAGTGGTTCCTTCATCCCTCCCTCTCACTATGGAAAAGGCATCTTAATTAACAGCGCTTCGTCCTTACGTCTGGAGACAAACAACAACAACAACAACAACAACACTGCTGCGACCAGACTGAGGCTGGAGCGACACTGTATTATACTAAATACTGGTTCTGGTGAGGACAATAAGTACTGGATGAGTAGAACAATCGACAATGTGGAAGCCCTGAATAAACTTTCCTTTTCCATGTTGTGTTTTATTCCTCTCACACCACAGCAGTAATCTAACTACAGTGTGTATGTACTGCTAGCGTCCTGGGATGTCATGTCACACAAGTTAGTTCCTGTTTTCACTTACTGTATGGTAAAGTGACAATGAAAATTTCCTCAGCAGCATCTACACTCTCTCTTTCTTAAAAATAATAAGACAAATAAAAAAAATTAAAAAAAAAGCTCTCAGTCATGAAAACCTAAAGTAAAGGGAGATTTTCATCTGTGCTGCAAAGTTACTAGAGACATCGTGCATAAATGGAAAATGTGCATTTTATGTTGCATTGGTTTAAAAACAAACAAACAAACAAAAAAAAGTTAAAAGATTTTTTTTTTCTTTAAAATATTTTTATGAGGCTACACTGAAAATAATTCAGTGTGTGTGTGTGTGTGTGTGTGTGTGTGTGTGAAAAAGAGCCAGCAAAAAAATCAAATGCACTATATATATATACATTTACAGGTCTGGAAAATAATCAGTTTCTTATGTTTTTTTTTCAGCTGCATGTGTTGGTGAGATGAACAGTTTTGTTTATTTTTTTGTGAACCACTGACAATATTTCTCTTATTTCTAATATTTATAACTATAATTATTATTATTTATACGGTATATTTAAAGGAAGTGACATCATCACAACACATCAAAATAACCTAAAGTAACCCCGATTGGCAGTCACAATTTTCATGTGTTTTGTCTCTCTACCAGTTTTTCACATTGCTGTGACGTTATAACTTTTTTACACACTCTTTTTGCAAAAAAGCAAACAGCTCAGCTTTACTCGATGGTTTGCGACCCTCCATCTTCCCCTTGACATTCCGGAAGTTTCCTCCAGTATAAAGCACTGCTCTCTTATTTTTTCTCCCATATGTGTTTATATATACTGTAGATACGTTTACTCTAAAACACTACACAGCTGTTTCTGGAGTACAGAATAAAATAATAATTAATTGTCAAATTAGGAAAATTGATCAATTATCAAGCTGATGTTCAGTATGTTGGGGCTCCGGGGCCTCAGGGACCCCAAACATACAATGCAGCTTAAGAAAATGGTGAAACCACTGACTTTCACTGAATAAGTCTTTATTTCCAGAAAATTCCTGACCAAGTCATTTTCTCCCATCCTGTTAATAATAAAAAAAAAGAAGAAAAAAAAGGTATGAACTTTGCAAATAATTACATTTTCCATTCATAAGCATATAAAAAGTGCAGTCACTTTAAGCTTTCCAATAGTCGGAGCTATGAAGGGTAAAAGAAACACGGTTCATAGATTCAGAGATAATGTGCATGCTTAAATCCAGTATAATATTAAATATTCTTCCTGAGGATTGTCGAGGCAGTGCGAGGCCTTTGAAGCGCAGCTCTTCAGCTTTGAAGTGTTTTAAGAGGTTGAAATGCAAGATTCATGGTGCAGTTCAAAGACATGCAGCGAAACCCATGGCCATATTTCGTCTGTTAGAGCCGGACAATTTTTAATGGTGTGCGTACGGTATGTGTCCGTTTCAGGACAGGCACACGGACATATCTGGCTCACGGAAAAGAAAATAAAGAGCTTCTAAATGAAGATGAAAAAGAGAGAGAGAGAGAGAGAGAGAGAAGGATAAACAGAAATACGTTGGTAGATGATGGTTAGAATCTGCAAGTCTGGCAAAGGGAATAAAGTTTATGGTCGGGTTCATAGCTGGGGAGTTCAAAAGCCTTAAATGTAGCAATGAAATCAATCATACCTCTAAAGACACACACACACACACACAATCAGGCCAAGTAATCGTAATGCTGCCTAATCCTCAGGGAAGTCTATAAACACAGTGTAGCAATAATGGCGTCTTAGATCCCAATGAGCAAGAATAAATGATTTTCCAACCTGGGGCTAATGCGAGTTAACTCAGCCTGTCGGGGGACGCAAAACTGTATGGTAGTGTGCAAACTGTGCTCCCATGGACCTCATTACCGGACAGCCAAATAAGGCCAAGGTAAGTAAAGAGGAAAGTGCAGTTTAAGCGAAAAGAGCCCAGGCACTTCGAGGTGGAAAAGAAATGCCACTTGGGCATAGCATGCAGTTACATTAGAAAGAAGAAAGAAAGAAAAAAACCCACATAGGGCTCGGTTCGGAGACCGCGCAGGCCGTCGTGATTGCTTTGGAGGGCTGAAAGTAAGCGGGATTTAATATAGAATGCTAAAGAAGTAATCGTACAAACTGATGAGAAGGAGTCACGAAATGAGTGATGAACAGAAAGAAAGAAAGAAAGAAAGAAAGGAAGGCAGAAGACGAAGACTCCTGGAGTGGGGGGACGTTTCTGCTGGACAGCGTGCTTAAATGGAACATTTTGCACAATAGACACGAAATTCATTTCTAAAAAAGGCGAGAGACTCGACATTAGAAACTGCAAACTTGGCAAATGTACTCCGGTGCTCTTGAGTAGAGCAACCACCTTCGAGAGATCACTACTTTAAATAGAGATGATGCCACAGACTTTAGTCCGAGTGGCGGGCGTGGGTTGGGGGGGTGTTGTAGGGGTTGGAGGGTTTGGGTTCGGTCATGGCTGACTATGCACTTATTTATGCAGAAGAGTTTAGACAGTGGTGGCCTTAGAATGTGTTTATCCACGCTGGGATGGGATACGATCAGGACTTAGATGATCGGCTGACATTCGATCAGATAAGAATAAGAACAAGATAAGATTAAGATGAAATACTTTGTGGTGAGAGTGCGGGGTCAGGGTAGCCAGGATGACCCCGCCCCTGGAGCAGGTATGGATTACTGTAATGTGCTGTATTTTGGCGTTTCTCAGGCAGCATCACATCGACTACCAAAATTGGTCCAAAATTCTGCTGCTCGACTCTTAAGAGAACGTATTGCTCCAGTCCTGGCTTCCCTTCATTTGGTTCCCGGTACGGTAAAGAATTAATTTAAAAATTCTTTTGGTCATGTTTAAATGTACATGGCCTCGCCCCCCCGTCTTGCCCCGCCCTACCTCTCGGATCTGCTCCAGCCCTTTGCCCCACCTCGGTCTCTCTGATCATCAGATAAACTTTTGCTTACTGTACACAAGACCAAATGCAAGCTCAGGGGTGATCGGACGTCCTCTGTGGGCGCACCCAAATTGTGGAATGACCCACGCTCGACTATTCATCAGGCTTTGTGTTTAAGTCCCATCTTAAAACTCATGTTTTTTTATATATTGTGTTTGGAACAGATATGTGGCAATTTTATTTATCTCTTTTTAAATTATTTTATTATTTATGCAAAGCCTTTTAGGGCATTCTTGTTGTTAAGGTGCTATACAAAGAAAGTTGAGTTGAGTTGAGGCTCAACAGTGGCAGCATGGTGGTGCAGGGGCTTGAACCCCCGACATGACGGTCAGGAGCCCAGAGCTTTAACCGTTACAGCCTGTGGATGGAATCTGGACCAAACGAGAAATGAGAGAAAGTTTTTTTTTTTTTTCTTTTTCTTCAAATCATATAAGTATGTGTTTTGGCAAGATTACCTTTTTTAAAACGTGCAGATCTCTTGAGGACAGTAAAATAGTACGGGGCAATAAACTGCCTCAGTGCTCCTTCATGGCCTCACTAACGCCGTCTCAATTTTCAGCCTGGCTCCTATTACCATAATACTCTGAGCTCATCAAGCTCAGCTGATAACAACGCTAACCCAACCTGCTAGTTGTACGCCGGAGGCCAGTAAGCTGATGGAGGCGAAACGCCGCACTCACTTAGACTCGCGCAGGCTGACCTTTGTGTGCTCCAAAGCCCTGGAAGCACTTCAAGCAAGGAGCAGATAAACAGCTTAGTCTGAAAGTGCCCTCATAAGTATGCCTAAATCACTTCTTTAAAAAGAAAAAGAAAAAAGAAAGACAGGAAGACAGCAGGAGAGGACGTGGATGGGAGGGGGGGGCAGAGGGGGGAGGGGTACGAGGGGGGGTGTCTAACAGTCATGTTAAATGGACCTTGATGGACCTTGGAGAAGATGAATAAAAGTGGAGAGGGCCACACGTTTTTTTTTTTTTTGTATTTCAATGGCGGCTCGAGTGCGCGGCTTTCATTAGACGCTGTGCTTCAGTCGCTGTCAATTAGAGGTGTTCTGAAGTGAGTGCATCCACTCAAAGCACAATGGACACGCCGCAGCACACACAATACAATGCTTTATATTCAAAATTTGAAGAATGACTAAAGGCACGGAAGAAAAAAAAAAAATCATGTCAGACTTTTCCATCTCTTCTGCCTTTTCCCTTCACCCGCGTTGTGACGTGCAGAAGGTGTTTATCGCCAGAAGAATCTGTGGATGAAACTGACTGGTGGTCATTTCTAAGAAGAAGTGACACCATGGAGGTCCGGTTAATGAGCGTCAGACGGAGGGTCAATGCTAAAGGCTAATCAACATCGGTTAAGCTCAGAGCAGAGGAATGTCTTCACTTAGGGAATGGATTAGAAGTGTTCTGAACGGAATCAGCACTTTCCACACACACACACACACACACACACACACACACACACACACACACACACACACACACACACACACATTACTGCAGATACAGATAGAAAGCCAATGGAGTATTATCTCTTTTAACACCTTACAGGGTGTGTATTAGTTGCACTGTTTATCCTCTTTATCACTTTATGCGTATACAGTCGTAGAGACGTTCGCCTCAGCAGCCGCGGTGGTTTGATTCGGTTCATCGGATTCAGATTGGTGTTCATACAATAACACAGACAAACACTACGGGAAAAGAAAAGCACAGGCATGGTTTCGACCAATCTGCCAATCAGCAGTTGGGAAATTATTGAACCGTAGTAAAGATGAAGTCGACTATTTTGGTAGAAGTCAGCTGTTTGGAAGCTTCAAATGTAACGCTGTAGGATAAACAAGGCTGAATGTTCATTTGGCTAAATGTTAAGCTGCTTCCACACTTCACACAAATTTCTCTACATAATCCCTTGATACAGTAATGCACTTATGCCAGTGTCTCACTAGCGCTTGGACACCTACAAGGTAGACTCAGTACGCCGGAGCCGTGATCGGACTGTGTGATTCCCGTCTGAAACGCCGGCCTCCCAGGAACTCCTATAACGATCCAAAACACGTCTTGAAACGAGGTCAGGACTGTACGGGGGGACGTGCCGAGAACTCCCAGCCCAGTTCCTGTAACGTGTGAGTGGTGTTGGTGTGTGAATGAGTGTGTGTTCAGTTCACACACACAGGTGCGTCTCTTCTGCAAGTTGGTGACGAGTTATCTTTCGGTTTTCGGGCGTCATGCGTTCCACTCGTTTAGTGTTTCTGCGGTGAGCTCCGAGCCACCTCGGGCCGGGACGTTCGTCATCCCCGGACATACGGCCTTCTTTAAAACGTTTGCACCGTTCAGATGTTTTACTGCGGCTGAGAGTCTTTAAAGTCTCCTGTAAATGTTGATCAGATTTCATCCTTCATTCATGAGAAAGTCCTGGTTTGCCTTGAACGCCGCTCGTACTGTGACATGCATCCGGTGTTTGTTTTCTGCTTTTTTGTTCCTCAGCCCAAATCTCTAGTTTGGTTTATTCAAGTGACTCGTAGCTATTTGGTCCTGGACTCAAACCACCGTGTTCAAACTGTCTAGGAGTTACAGAAGTGCAAAGCATCTTTCTTAAAAGCGCTACAGTATGTAAATAAAACTGAGTTGAACTGAAATTGCCCGAACAGACTCAATGCTGCATTTATGAAAGCATCCTAAGAGAAGTACTTGGAGCAAAACTGGTCATCAGATCACCAGACGACACGCGTCCTCGTTCTGTTCGGCTGGACGCTGACGGTCCAGACGTCTCGGATTGAAGAGCCCGTGGTGACACACACGACGTTGTTTTTTTTTTCCTTCGAGTGGATTTTATTGACAGCTGCCAAAACGTGAGGAGAACTTTGCCAAACGCTAGGAAAAAGTCTTTCGACTCCATCTTCAACGTATGACGGATTCCATGAAGAAAAGCCTGTTAAGAGCCTTTCTGTAATAGTGCAGAGTGAGATGTGCTTATGAATGTCACAGCAGCTTTTACCTCCCTGAGCAGGTTTGGGGTGACGGATGGATTCTCATTTTACCCGCCGCTCCTGACAGCATGGCATGTGTATGATTCCGCCGCTAATGCAGCTCGTGGTCCCAAAGCCAGAAACTGCGCAGGCTTTCTCAATCGCTTTAGAAACATTTGGGCTGAGCAATGTGATTTCTGCCTGACTGTCACAAATCTGGCACGACAGGAAAAATCAATTTGCCCAGCACTTGGCGGCTCGAGGAGAATCCGAGGCCGGATAATGTTCCGGCATATCGTATTTGCGTCACTGAGACTGAAAATCATCCAGGCCCTTCATATCTCCGGCTCAAACGGAGGACAGAGATGAGTAGTTAAGTTTTCTTCGTAATATCTCACACGGCAACTAAAACACAGTTAGGGAATCGAATCACCGTCAGTCTGGAACAAAATCACAAACACGGTCTGGCTGACTGGAATGAAAGGTCAGAGGTGAAGGGGATGGACGTACACGCAGGGAAGTCTGAAGGTGCAGCTTCTAATCGTCTGTGACGGGGGGACGAGAGTGACAGGTGTCCCGCGAGACCGTCTGTCATGTGGACGCCCCCGGTGGACGAGACGGTGCTGACAGGCTGTGGGAAGGGGCAGGGAGGTGGCGTGGCGGTCACGCTCGGACAGGCTGAGGACTCGAGTGAGAGATCCATCCTGCACCTCTCCGACTGTACGTTCACACACTCGCATCACTGCACTCGCGCAGCACTGTGGACCTTCAGCAGCGGCAGAGAGATAACGTCGTTATTAAAGAGGCACGTCTGGAATTTAAAAGGAAATAGACCTCGACCTGTTCTGATCACGCCATCTCTAAAAAAAAAAAAAAACATAACATGAGATATTCTGGTAGATTTATCTCGTAAACATTTTTTTTTTTTTTGACTCGTAGTAAATGTATTCTCGTCCTCGTTCACTAATTAGCAGATAGGACACTGAGACACTGCCTCTGAAAACGTGTTGAACAAACGCAATGTTTGAAAAAAAAATCTTTGAGGAAAAAAGTGTTTAATCATATAATATAAGAAATTAACTTTCTACACGTTAATCAAAGATTTTGTCTTTTTGTTTACTCTGATCTCCATCGTACTGTAAATTGCGTTACAGACTTTAGCTTTTTATCTGACAAACATTAAGGCATCGTTTGTACCAAGTCTAATTTGAGTCTCACAATTTACAAAAAGATCCATCTGTGCTGAAGACGGCGACGTAACGTTGTGGAAAATTACAACCATCATTCGGAATAGAAGGAGACATTATTGCATGTGTGGGAATTTACAACATGGGAAAATATAACCTGAAAGCAATGCAATACTATTTATGACTTTATGACTGTATACGGCAGTTTTGTTACTGTATATACGGTACAACTTCGACTTTAGTCTTTTTCAGCTGGTGTTCTGGGATGAGAAAGCATCCAATCACTGATCTCCATCAGTCCCAACATCCAATCACTTACTGCAATGTTTTGCCCATGACCAGTGACTGATCACCGTCTTTCCCAGAACTAACCAATGATCACCGATATTCCCACTGACCACTCACTGGTAACCAGTGTTCCCATTAACCATTTACTGATCACGATTATTCCCAAAGACCAAACACTCTCACAATCTACCATCCTGCTGAAAAAGCAGAGCCGAGCATCAGTCTGGTGATCAGCGAGCGTCTAATTCATCATCTAATTCATGACACTTTGAAACTCTTCTCCACGGGTCACGTCACAGAGGAAGAGCCGACGCAGAACTCCGACCACGTCCTCAGCGCGCTGACCTCAGGCTCGTCACTCGGCTCAAGACGACCGCTGCCACCTTCAGGAACAATTAAACTGCACCCTCTGCCCTCCCCCTCCCTACCCCTCACCTCCGGCACTTTTTGCCCATCAACATGTTTTGTAAATTTTTTTTTTTTTTTTTTAAAACAAGTTTTTTTTCTCTCACCCTTCGCCATGGTCTCAGTTTTGGCTCACCCTGCTCAAAGCCTTACTTAGTGTGTGTGTGTGTGTGTGTGTGTGTATGAATAGATTGTGATGTCATGGTTAAAGGTGACTACTCTAACCTAAAAACATACAGTACAGTATTGACTATATTGCATTATTGCAGCAAAGCAGCAGGTTATCTTTATATTTTTCATCATTATTATATTGTAATATCTTTAATGCACTTTTTTCACAATAGACATGTGTGCTGCGCTGGAGCACACAGTAGTGGGTCGCATATCCAGGGTCAAGGGTTCGATTCCCACCTCGGGTTTCTGTGTGTATGGAGTTTGCATGTTCTCCCCGCGTGCTTGGTGTGTTCCCTCCTGGTACTCCAGTTTCCTCCCACAGTCCAAGGCGATACATTATACAATTAGGCGAATTGGATTGTATAATGGATGGTGTAATGTTGTGCTAACTGAATGTTGCTGTAAAGATGCGTGTGAATGGAATGACAGTAAAAGACACTCAATCTTTCTAAAAAAAAAAAAAAAAATTCATAACCTGTTTCTATTCTTCAGAAGATATTTCCTTCTTCATTTACATAACCAGGACAATTCTTCTTTTGAGCATGTACGAGCTCCCTCACCCTGAAGTAAAAACCCGGCCAACATCGGTGCATAGTTTCAGAAAACAGGAGTCAGGTCGGAGAAGAAGAAAAAGAAAAGTCCAATTTTCCATTGCATTTGTAATTCACCTCACAGCCAGCAGAGGGCTCCAAAGAGGGATTTTTTTTTTTTTAAACAGAAGCCACCAGTGTGAACTCTGGCACATGAACTCCCAAACTTCCAGCCAGCCGTGAGTCACACCTGATTTATCAGTAATTAAAGACCTTAGCGAGTTTATTCCAAGGCGATCCAGTGCAGTTTATATTGCCGTTACGGTAACAATGTGTTCCTCGCCGTCCTTTATACAGACAGACCTGAAGAATATGTTGTCACCAGTCAATCCTGATTGCTCCGTATTCTTCCCTTGTCATGCCGCATCTATATTTCGCTGTAGGTTTCTGCTCCATACGACGCCTGCCGTCCACGTCAGAAGACACTGTCTGCTTTTCATTAGCGTCAATCACGGGCTCCGAACACAGCATCTGCCATTCACGCGCAGGCTTCAGGAGCTCACTCATGCATCGGTCCCGCCTTGACAGGATGATTGACAGGCCGCATTGGTCAAACTCCATCAGGGGAGGCTGAGGCAGCAGACGAGCCGGCGTCTGCGTCTCATATCTGAGTGTCACGCGCCCGTGTCCGACGCCTGACGAAAAAATTCATTAAGTTTGCAATTCCAGCGTTCGCCCGCCTATTCCGCCGAGGGAGAAGACTCAGACAATACCCTCGAATCTGCTGCTTGTGTATAATCACATATCTCTCTTAAATGAAGAGCAACATATGGCCATCGCCAGCTAGCAGGGACAATTCCGCCAGGATTCCCCTTAAGAACAAATCCAGCAGAACAAATCCTGACAAACACAAATGACATAACCAGTGCAGCTGTTAGAGAACTATAAACATCCTGGCGCTCCCAGATCAGGGCGGGTTTAAACGGGAGCACTTTCTATCACAGAACGCTACCTGTAAGAAGTGTACATCAAAGCAAACTTATATATTATACATATACACACACACAAAAAAATGAAAATCAGTCTTTTCCGAGTGATTACTCGCAGTCTTACAAGTATTATTCAGCACAGGAACGTATAATGAAATCTGACATTTAACCGTGAACACACTTTTCAGAGAAAGAGTTTTATAGAATTGTTTGTTATAATATAATCTACAGTAGTTAATCAAGAAAAAACATTTTATTTTTATCTTATAAAAATAGGTTGCAATGCATGATGGCATATTTCAGTAAATAAATAAATAAATAAATATATAAATATATATTTTTATCAGTGAAAGGAGTCCATGTCCAATTTCAACAACGCAAATTATTTAGAAAGTACGAAAGTAAGTTATAACAAGGATGAAAACTGATTTTAAGACAAAATGGGTTTAAAAGTAAATCCTATTCCATGTATTTCCTCATTCATACATGTGATTCATCAGGGTTGGAAAGAAAACCTGCTGTATGTCTGAGAGAATGCAGTTTCATGAAGGGATTAAAAAAAAAAAAAAGAACAGAAATATAAATATTACTTCTCATCTTTGGAAATTTTTTAACATGATACAGATGCAATTTACTTAATGTTCTAGAAAACTCTCATTGTTCATAGTGGCTCACCTTAAATATTAGATTTTCTATAGTTTTAGTGCACTTCATTTAGCACACATTGGGATAAGACCAGATACAGTACAGTACGTATGTTGCTTTGAATGAGGCTAGCTCGCCCGGACACAGCTCGTCTCATTCGCGTCTCATTGCCGACCCCTCAGCATTCAGCATCAGCAGTGAACTCATCACCTCCTGATCATCATCATACTTCAGGAGCTTCCCTGACAGCTGGACGTGAATTTCACCCATTCTAAGTGCTTTTTATTAACATAACGGACCTACAGTACAGAATTGTGTCACCCGATATTTCATATGAAATTTAGTTAAGTTAAATGATAGTTTGCTTGGTGGGTTTCCTCCAGGTTCTCTGGTTTCTTCCCACAGTCCAATGACATGCGGATTAGGTTAATTGGTGTTCACAAATTACCCGTAGTGTGTAAATGCACGTATGAATGTTGACCGGAGGTCCTACCACAGTCGCAAAAGCCGTAAAAATGATGTCGATTAAATGACAGAAATGTGAACAAATGTTTTGCTGCAAAGTGTCTAAAGATTCATTAATGAATTAAAATAATTAAAAATCATCGTTTCCCCTCTCGTCTGTTCCGACCCCTCAGCGTTCAGCATCAGCAGTGAACTCATCACCTCCTGATCATCATCATCTCTCATCATCTTCACCTGATTCTCACTGGATCAGGACTGAAGTTAGATGAACTTTTACACTTTATGTGTCACTTTGTGGCTTAACAAACACCACAGATTCCTCTGAAACTGCTCAGGGACAGGGACAGGGACAGGGACAGGGACTGGAGTGAGACATGTTGAGAGACACAAAAGTCCTCCAGCAGGTCTGGAGAAATATTCCTCAAGACGACATTAAACAAAGAAAGTCTTTTGGAGTCTTTGGAAGCTGAATATGAAGAAATGAGGAGTGGCTCAATACATTTGATAAAAATAAAACTCTTACATTTCCACCAGTAAGTTTTTATATCCGTCAGGCTGCTAGTGGAAGAGATCTGAGCTCACCTGGGCCGTTGGTAGGAGAGATCTGGTTGGATCCGGCGGGACTGGGCGAGGCTACCGGCGGGGGTGAGGGTCCAGGGCGCATGGTGGAAACACGAGGAGAGGTGTGTGGTGAAAAGGGAGACTGAGACTGGTTCCCCTGGTCTCCCTGACTGTTGGGGGGACCAGAGACGCTGATGGCTGGGTTGAGAGGAGCTTCGGTTCCCATGGGCAAGTCATCGATGGAGCCTGACAGGTCCTGGGGAGGAAAAAAAATAATAACATTTTTTTTTTTTAGTTTTTAATTTAGTACATGAAAGATATTGCACTGAAATTTGGCTGAAGAAAAGCTGATCTGGTGAAGATAAACAAACGCTACGGCACAACAATTATGTATTACTAAAACACCTGCTCATCACCAGAACAACTCTGTCTCTCCTTATTGTTGGTATTTATTACGACAGAAACGCAAAAGGCCTCAGACTGAAGCTCTAGGACCTTATAGTCCACAAAGGCAGCCTGAAAAAAAAAAAAAAAAGTAAGACCAGGATACTACTTGCACATTTTTTTTGGTCCTCCATTAACACCTGTCTTTTCCAGTTGTATGCAGAACCGCCGCAAAGTTCACAATTGGCAGACGATCCACAAACGGAAGGTAATATTTGTCAAAGGCGGCAATTACGCAAAAAGGTGTTAGTGGAAGTGAGCGGCAAGCCGGTCCAAATATTCAAGGAGTTGGGTCCTTTTCCAACGTGGCCCAGATCCAATTTGTTTGCCGCTCTGCTGCAAATTGCTCTGTGCTCTGAGTCTCCAAATAGCTGTCAACTACTCCCAGTTGGCATCTTGTATCACTTAATTCGCTCCTGAAGCATGTAATTGTCATAATAAGAAAAATATTGAGGTGATAATAGCCCCTTACTTTGAAATACCCAGACCTCTATATAATAACCTGCATATTTTCACACAGCCTTTGAGCAACCAGTTAGTTGTGGACCAGGACACCGTATATTACCAATGCACCCCCCTATTTATTGCTGTCAGAAAAAGCTGCCACTCAAGAGCAAGCAATGCATCTGGGAATGTCTCAACAGCCATGCACAGACACACACGGCTAAAAGCATTTCAATAAGCGGGGGAAATGCTACACTGTAATTTTGAGAGGAATGAGATTTGCTTCACACAAAAGCCCCAGCGGCAGGCGCTCGGAGTGCGCCCAGATGTGAATTAATCAGAATCGCTGCGAAGAGAGAGAGAGGAAAAAAAAAAAAAAAAAAAAGGAAGTACGGAGAACTATCACTCTGGTCAAACAGTCTAGACTGGGAGGAGTCGGACCATTCAGTGGCTTGTGGTCCACTTGCACAAACACGCCACTCTACACAGACGCTATTTACAACATACGCCATCCTCCAAATGGGTGTCCACATCCTGTGAAATCAAGGAGACAGAAAAGCGAGGAAGCAACGAAACGGGGCCTGAAGTTAAAAAAAAAACAAAAAAAAAAACTTTGACTCAGGGAGTTCAGACTTGGCGCATTTAACCCCCTAAAACTGTAAGCCAATTAAAAGACACTACATGCACATTTCACACCATCCGATTATAAAGTAAGGCCGCGTCGGAACGGAGCGGTTTTCTGCTGAACGCGGCTTTACACACTTCAGGCACCAAACGCTTTGTCAGCACTAGCGGCGTGTGACAGAGTAAAGACACATGAGAATCCCTGAGCTAATTGTACAGGTATCTTCAGTCTTACAGCTTTAAAGAGAAACAGCGTGATAATGATTTGCAAATTACGTGAGCTGAAAACCCGTGGAGATTTCGACATCTTAGCATCAGAGCTCAGAGCTTAGCATCCAACCTTTAGGAAACGTACAACGGAGACATTAGCAAGCTGAGCTGCCTCGACTAGCATGATACAGTAGTTTACATCACCGTGGTTTAGCGAGCTAGCGAGCTAATGAAGTTACCTAGTCAGATACCGTTCTGCTTCCACTTCAGCATACTGTAGTACATTGTTTTTTTTTTCTTTCCCGTTTGCTTTCTCCGCTCTGTCGGTTTTCTCAGGGTCGCCACATCGGATCATTCGATCTTCATTGATTGGGCGCAGGATTTGTACAGGGTGCCCTTCCTGTGGCAGCGCACCCATTTCCTCCTGAGTCAGTGCCTGGATATTATACTGTATATGGGCAAAGGGGACGGGGACGGGAACGGGGATCAAACCCAAGACCGTCTGATCAGCAACCATGAGCTTCAACCCCCTGAGCCGCCATTACTCCTGCATTATTGTTTTAAAAAGGCATTAATGAATGTAACGTTTTTGAGATTATGAGATTAAGTCACGTCAATAGTAAGAATATGAAAGCCAGTAGATTTTCACCAGATATTTTCCCCTTTTCCTCCTAGATGAGGAATTTTCTTTAATACGACTTTCACGTTCATGATTAGTTCACCTTTACGTTGGTGAACGGTCACTACATTAGCCTCCGCTGTCCTGTATTATTGCAGACGTGAGTGCATGTTGTACTTTTTCCACCACCGCTTGCTTGCACCTTCGCTGTGTCTGCACAGTTTTGTCCAGGCTCCCCGAGGGCATTATACTAAAGTCAGAACGTTGCCAAATCTGGTCCGACCCTGGCACACGAGCAGCGGATTTCACACTCCATCCGACAAACAGAGAAGGTCAGGAATAAACACAGTGAGCTGGCGCTGTCTCCTCTCATTAGCGCTGCTGTATGGGGTGCTGGCACCCTGCTCCTCTCACCCTCCAGGGTAAATCTCATCCGTGCCCCCAACAGCACCTGCTGGGACACTCAGGAAACCTACGGAAAAAAGGGTTAACGTGGGGGAGGACGTGGATCGAGACATGGCTCTTGGTGCTACGCCTCTATCTCCAGAGGTTAAACCGGTGTTAAAGGTCAAGTCGGGGAAATAACAAATAAAAGAGCAAAGACAAAAGTCTGTCTCTGGATTGTTCGCTTTATTAAAGAAGAGATAGCGGGCCGTGTGACGAAGTGAGCACCTTATTGAAAGAGACCTCTTGTGACCGAATGCTAGCACATGGACTTTATTTTTTTGCCATCCTCACCCATCTAGTCCAGACAAATCCAGCTGAAATGCCATGAAAATCATTCTGAATGGCAAGCAGCAGGAAGAAACTAGCTAATGGAATCCCCCATGTAGCGCTCGCACAGAAATACCCTTGAAAATATACAATTAAGCCCGAGACACAGACCCGGAAGAATGAAGACTCATCCAGACCATTTCATCTCTCAGGCAAGCTGGCTAATGGAGATAGGCAAAACTAAAACACACGAGTGTGTGCGGGTTTTAAATAACTCTGCTTTGGCAAGTACTTTAAATGTGCTACCACATCTAAAAGGTTGACATTATGCTCATGAATTTAAGAAGATGCCCCGCTTGCCTTATACCAGAAAATAGAGCCCCGTTTTTCTCTCTGTGATGCCTGGGTGCTGAGAAGATTTCAGTATCAAACTGAGAAGCAAAAGATCAACCAGAAGATTCGGAACGGTCCCCGAAGAACCAAAGTTCTGCAGCATCTGAGCAGCGTTTTTAAAGGTGGAGATGCAGAAAGGTGGAGTGTGTGGGTGTTCAGAGAGTCTTTTTTTCTTTTTCGGGAGTAGATCACATTCTGGGCATCCACAAGAGTCAGCTAAGATTTTCACACCGTTCCTTTTAACTTCTGAGAAAATTCTGGAATATTTATTATTTACCGTTTGAGAACAGAGCATCATGGGTATAAATGCCACTCCAGCTTGTCCTGTGAAGATCAGGCTGCCAAGTGGTGCTACAGATAGCATCGCTGGGAGGAGTTTGAATCCATGATGGCACCAGACTAAAGTGATCCATGATACTGGAGTGGTTGGGATGGTACCTCATTTCCTCATGTCTGGTCATTGATGTGAGCATCTGTACTGGATCTGCATCTCCAGTCTGTGGAAGAGCGTAGTTCGCACTCTTCTGTGAATGTGTTCAGCATTTTATAAACTTCGCCATGTGTCTAGCGAGTCGCGAATGCTACCTAGCTAAGGGGTAAATTGGAGAAACAACAAACCAACCAAAGAATAAAAAAGCCTTCCTGTAGAGACGGAGAGACGTGGATTTTTTAAAGTCCTTATAGAAGGTACTTCTCCAACAAGAGGAAGTCAGCTGAGTACGGAGCAAAGAACTTCCCGATAAAGAGGGCCAGAGAGTTTGAGTGTTCTTCAGGCTAATTAGTATGTCGGAGGCTATTTCACTTGACACTTTTACCATCGTACCCTGACAGCTAAAGGAAGTTGCACTGCTTGTCGCTAAACAAAGGGATCACCGTGAAGTTTCGTCCAATTTCTTTTGATGGCGGAAAAAGCTGCCAAGCTCGCGTGCTGCGTCCGGCTGAAGGATGTGCTTCATAGGCAGGTTAAGGCAAAAGATCGAAAGGTCGTGAGAGCAAATCGCAGCATTGCCATACCGTCACTGTCACCGTCGAGCCCTCGCACGAGGTCTTTAACCCCTCGACTGCTCAGTTGTGTCTGGACGAAAGAAAAAAAAAGTAGCGTTGCATGAAAGCCAAACGAATAACATGTGAACGATCGCAGCGAAGAAAACCACAGCTCGAAAAACTCTCAAATAATTTGACTTAAATAGATTTTTTTTAATTTTTTTAAATAAAACACTAGCACACGAGCAACCGTTCTCTAGACACCGACTTTGGCAGAACCATTTGTATTCTGGTGAAACACAGGATTTAAATGAAGCCTTTCATGCAAACACGTGGATAATGAAATTGAAACGGCGTCACACAGAGGTACTGTTTTTCCACCAGCCACAAAGGTTCTGCATTCAAACAACTCCACGTTCAAACACAGCCGCGCACACACGCACACACACCGCACAAACACCAACACACGTCCACACGCAGCATATTTATTTAGTGCTTATTGGATCCGCAAATGTTTTTATTTATGCCGTTCTCATTCGCTGTTCTTCACACCCGAGCCCACGACAGATTCCGCTGGCGAGAGGGAGAGACGGCGAGTGTAAAACACCGCGGAGATAAATAAATAAATAAATGGTAAATTCCTCATTTTTAATTCAACTGCTCGTTCAGCTTAACCTCTCCTCTCAGCAATTAAAGCGCATGCCACATCCTTCATCCACCAGCCAGCCGGCTAAATAATGCATCGAGTCCTGTGCGCATCTTTTATCATCCCAAATGACAGGCATTAGCATATCTCCCCAGGCAATTAGAGCGTGGCAGAATAATCAGGCCGTAATTGGGGGTGAGTGGCGCTAATGGCTGGACGCTGGCACCTCGCTGGGCCGCTGTGGCTCTGCCAGATCAGCGAGGCCATCGTGCTGTGACAAATCAGCACTTGTGACTGGACGTCCACTCTAACCTCAGCTTCTCTGGGAGACGGTCGAGCAAAACATGCGCGCGCACGCACGCACGCACGCAGACTGCCAGGCTAAACCGCTTTCCTTTCATATCGCTTCCTTCTCTCTCTCTCTCTCTCTCTCTCTATACTCTCCAATCACCCTCAGTTCTTGTCCTCCCCCTGCAGATAATGTCCCCTGCGTCCTCATCCATCTCCTGTCTTTCTCTCGCTTTCCCTCCCGATTTCTCATCAAATCCTGCTCTCAGTCTCCTTCATACACTTTCTCCATCTCCCTGAAGTCAGAACCCATACAGAACAGTCCGCCTCATTCACTTATCCTATTCCCTTAGTCCCAAAGTTCCCTAAGTGTAGAGCCAACAGAGGTCCCGCGTCCCCAAAGAGCTCTCTGCTTTCAAATTGATTCTGTGGATTTATTAAAAAAATAAGGCAACATGAGGAAAGTAATACGGTGTCTATAAAGAGTAAAGTCGGCCGAGTTACTGCGTGAAATGTAACAAACGGAACAAATGAAAGTGTGTAATATTTGTGTAACAGGAATGTCGAGGCCCTGAAACACCCGATCCATATCTGATCAGACTTGACATTTTATAGGCCGCCATATGTTCTGCTGTAATTGCGTTTGGAGCTGATTAACACCGCGCAGATCCTGCACTGAGCACGCGATCTGAATCGCCTCAAAGCAAAACATCATCGTAACTTTGTCTCTCTATTTTTTTCTTCTTATTATTCCAGCAAAGCAATCAAAGCTTTCAGTGAGTCACTCACTTACCGACAGGGAGCTCAGAATGGGACCAGAGAGTCGCGGAGAAGACAAATCATCAGAAATGTATTAGGTGGAACACCGGACAAGGAAAAGCGAAGGGTGACGTGTTTGGGTTGCCTGAAAACTGATTAAAACAAAAAGTAATAGCTATTTACAATATCATCAGATCATATCGTATCATATCGTATCATAGAGTATATAGAAGAGGGTATAATAATATATAGTGCTAATATAGACCAATACAGGCAATTATTTAATTGAGATAGCTAAAGGTTTTCTATATCTGTATCATTTTCTCTTATTTCATATTTTCTTGCTTTTTTAATAATTGTACTCACTAGTGTAACTCATTCTCACAGAGAAACCTTTCTGTTAGGTCACAGGTGGTCGTAAAAGGATTTCATTGTGTATGTGACAAATATTACTTAAATTTAAATGTTTCAGAAATGTATGTAGAGTTTGTCAATCATTTCTTTTATATTTTTGAGGTGATGAATAAATATTGGCAAACATCCTCTTAATCAAATCCTTTGTGCCGTTATTGTCTGTTAGCCTACGTACAGTCAATACATTCGAGTTCAACACGGCTACGTTCACATTACACGCCGCGTGCTCGAGTCTGATTCTTTGGTCAGATCGGACGTCACGACGTTTCACGTCAAACTGACTTTTACAGAATCTGACTCCAGTGTGAACACGTCTGTCCTCTGGAACGGCACGCACCCACACATCCACGCATCCTTGCGTGAGTTATTTGGGTTAAAACGTCAAATCTGTGTTGATGCTCATTGGTTACAGACAGTGGATGCCGCTGTAGACTCGAGGTTTCGCTAATTGGCTGTTTGTTGAGGTCCAGACAAGGAAGAACGACAGACGCCTCGCTTAAGCTGTTTTAGCAGCTGTTGCTAGCGCTGCTATGAAATCCCCGCGCTGTCACTGCTGACTGATGACGTCAGCGAGCGCAACACACACACACACACACACACACACACACACACACACACACACACACACACACACACACAC
>QMIH01001058.1:135074-154781 GCA_003987875.1 Clarias batrachus
ACACACACACACACACACACACACACACAAAGTCTCATAAATTCTCATCTGACCGGTTTCTCTGTATGATCACATATCACATATATATGTGTGTGTGTGTGTGTGTGTGTGTGTGTGTGTGTGTGTGTGTGTGTGTGTGTGTGTGTGTAACAGGAGGACCACACAAATGATGGTGACTCAAACCCGATCTAAGAAACCTCATGTGCATTCAGACAGCACAAAAAAAAAAAAAAAAAAAAATATATATATATATATCATATCTGTGTCACATTACAGAAACAAAACAAAAGGAATCATCTTTGAGTCACTTCAGGCTGGTTTTGTAAACACAGATAATTTCTCAATCGCAATATTTGTCAAAATAATTGCAATGTGATTTTTTTATTTTTATATAAAATTGTGCAGCCCTATAATATATTGTATGACAGCCTGGACTCCTAAATTTGCTAAAGAAGCACATCTTGTTTGCAACCTCAATAAAAAGTCAGCAAGACGTTATTTATGCCAACATTCATGGCAGACGAGAAGTGATTATATTGTGTAAAAGAGCTGAACTGTATTTTGCACTGTTTTCTCGTACCTGCATTTTCCTCAATCTATCTCAAGATTTTCTGATACTGTGTGAACATGGTGTCTGCGGGTGTGCAGGTGTGTGTGCAGGAGTGTGTGTGTGCAGGTGTGTGTGTGTGTGTGTGTGTCCTTCTCTCCTGGTCTGCGTCCGGCCGTTAAGCATATCGAGGCATGTAATAATTTTACTTCCTTTAATTCATTTTGATTTCATTCTCATACTTTAGTTATAGTTTGTCTATCACACATCCAACTACAAACATCATCCTGTCGACCATCCGGGTTTAAATATCTGTAGCTTCACGGCCGATGAACTTATCATGTTTTGTGTGAGTCAATAAAGAGAAGGACTTTTTCATTTTTCAGGTTGTTAAACTCACTCGTCCTCTGTACAACTTTGAATTAAAAAAGACACAAAATCTGCTTGTCCTGGCAAACTAGGCTACTAATTTGTCCACGCATAGCGCCCCCCGGAGAGTCATTCTAAAGATGCACGATGTTATTTTTAATGAACAATAAAAAGAAGAAGAAAAAAAAACATGATATTTATCTTGTAGTGTAATTAAATGCATTTCACCCCATTTTAGTGATAATCGTCTACCAGTAATGTACTACAATTCTGCAGGACGCACACACACACACACACACACACACACACAATCATTCAGCCTAATAATAGAAATGAGGCTAAGTACAATGTGTTTCTCGCACAAACACACATTAAAATCAGAGTGCAAACGTATCTACTGTACAATAACTACACGTGGGATTAAACACAACGTTCCAGAATTCATCAAATCCTCAGACGCAGGAACAGACCACACTGGGGTATTCAGGATTTGTTTTTTGTTTTGCACGCACAGATTGTGTCAATAGATAAAGTCAGCTCCTTCACTTTGTAAAACATAAAGCGATTGATTCTGAGAGAACTGCAGGACAGGACAGAGACATAAAACATCTCTATAGTCTATACATGTGGATGCTCACTAGTGCTAGTGCTAAGTATGACTTAACACAGGTCTCAGAGCAGCGTGTGTGTGTGTGTGTGTGTGTGTTACTGATCCAGATAGCCATGCATTTTTTTCCCTTTAAAAAAAAAAAACTGGTTTTATTTCACTCCTCCTCCGTTCACACCATTTTAGTGTCTATGTAAATGCGCTACTGCTGAGCCACGCCCACAAGACAGCAGCAGCAACAAGCCAGGGGAGGTTTACCTTCTTATATGAGGTCACACTAGGGATAAAACCTAATTGGCTTGTTTAAGGCCTAGAATAGTTTTTTTTTCTTCACATTTTTGTACACAAACACTGCAGACATCTGAATGTCTAAAAATGACTCAAAAGTGAATTTTGCATAATCGGTCTCACTTAGAGCAACGCTGAACACAACAGACGCCTCGCACCTCAGCCACTTGCATTGCCACCTACAGCAGGGCTCCTCGAACCTCTTCCTGAAGGACCGGTGTGTGAGACACGCACGCACTCACGCACGCACGCCGCAAAACAGATACACACGGCACGCATGATGTTTATTCACATTAAAATATCAAGTACATGAGCAACAATCCGTTTCCTGAATCTGCTACATCATAGCATAGCCATACTGTAGGTAGTATTACCATATAAGGAATGAAGAAGCGCAACGAGGGGGCGGTACTACAGACATGTGACAAAGGACAAAGAGGTAGGACAGAGAGAGACGCATGGGAAAGTCCATGTCGGAATAACACAGTGGGAAAACTCACCGAATCAAACACACACACACACACACACACACACACACACACACACACACACACACACACTTATAAGTTCTGTTCTATAAGCAGCACATTTTGCTCGAGAACTAAAGCGTCACATTACTGTAAATACAGTTCACAATACAGAGGACGTGAAGTCCATGCAGAAGACTGGGAGGAGCTTTACAGAACTCAGCAGGATGGACCGGGTCATGCTGTAATGGATGTGAGCTGGATGTGAGATGCTGGTTGGAGTGGATGTGTAGACTCGGAGACTGTAATCAGTAGTAAATGATAAACTGCACCAAATCCTCAGTCACAGCTTTTTCTTTAAATACTAATGATCTCCTTTGACTGATAAACAATAATAAAGAATGCTATTTGACACATGCAGTATAAACTGATGTTCCATTGGTGTGGTCGTTGTTTAGATGATGCGTACCTGTAGAGCAGAGAGCACACTGAGGTCACGCCAAGTGCGACGTGGCCGACATTGTTCACTTGTTTTACTGCAACGAATCAGAATGAAATAGAGTCCGACAAACAGACGTCCAGACGGTGTGATGTACACAACCACTTGTAGTGTATGATATTTGGATGTAGATATGATATGCGACTGTGTGTGTGTGTGTGTGTGTGTGTGTGTGTGTGAGCGACAGAGACAGAGAAAGAGACAAAGGAGAATTATGGAACGGAATGGACAACGTCCATGATGAAAGTTAAACACAGTATGCACATCATACACACACTGACGCTCTGGCAGAATCCGAATGTTAAATGTGACATAAATATGCCTAAAGAAATATAAAAAATTCCCTCCATATGAGCCCGCTGATCTTCTCCTTCCACAGTAACCTCCACTCTTCTGGAAAGGCTTCCCACTAGATGTTTGTGGTGATTTATCTATCAGTGATCTCAGGCCCTGATGCGGGCTGAGGAGGTCCAGTGCAGAGGTCCAGTTCATCCTGGATGTGTTCGGTGGGGTTGAGGTCAGGGCTCTGTGCAGATCACTCGGGTTCTTCCACTCACTCCAAATTTGGCAAATCAGGTCTTCATCGAGCTCACGTTGTGTACAGGAGCACCGAGACGCTGGAACTGGTTTAGTCCTGTTAGAGATCAAAGAGCGAAAGTCTACAGCGGACAAAACATCACGTGCTGTACTGGTGTGATGGTCAGGTGTCCACAAACATCGGTCAGGGCTGGAGGGCCGGTGTCCAGGATTATGTTTATCTTCATTTCTGATTCATTGTCAGGTTTAGTTTAAGTGTTGCTGAGTTACAAACGTCATGTTAAACTCCTGGAGATGAGCTCAGATGAAAAATAAAAACATTTTCATTGCAAACTGACCGTATTATCAATATTCTAGTTAGTTAGGAAGATGTATTAAGTCTCATCCACTCAATAACAAAGTCCATTTAAAAATGCTAATCCTTTTATTATTATTATTATTTTATTTTTAGCTCATACAATCAATTTCAAACAGCATGTTTTAGTTCATGTTCACAGTAAAGGAACATGTCCCCCTGTACAATGAAATTCTGTCTCTGCTGTCCCCCTAACTACTGTACGGCACATGTTCACCGTTTGTATTTGCTTCGTCAGTATGAACTCACACAGGACAACGCTGAACTTTATGGCCAGTATACTGTAGTGTCCCATTTTGTCCACCGGGGGCAGCTCTGTCCCCTCAGCGCACGACTCCAAGGGAGTCCTCCTGGGTGTGTGCTGTGTCTCCAGGACGTTGTTGTCGGTTCCTGTGGGTGCGGCGTGGGCGTTCAATGGATCAGACACGTCCATGGCCATGCTGTGGTGTACTGGGTGTACTGGGGGTACTGGTGCCTTTCCCTCATGACCAGCATTGTTTGTTTTTTTCCTGGGATCCGTGAGCATGGATGAGCCTCGTGTGATCCTGTCACCAGTTTACTGCTATATGATTGATAATCAGTATGAATGTGTTCATCTGATGGCTGATCCGTGTAAAGTATGGAATTAAAATCATTTCTGCCATCTTGAAGTTTTGCAGATCACATGATGATCTATGATGATATATAACATATATATTATAATAAAGCTGCATAGTCTTTTATCCTCGCTGAACAGTGTTTTCCTTTTCACCTTCCTCAGTGCGTGGATTTGAAAAGCACTCCCGTTGTTAAGAACACCATTTCAGTGTGAACGCAGAAGCACGATGTATAAGAAAAGGCGCATTTTCACCGTTTCCCCGCGTTAGTATAGACCAGGCCCGAGACATCCTGCCTACGCCATAGAAAGCCAGAGATTGATAAAAGAGCGGCGTCAGAAGAGCGCGGATCCGTAATGGGTCGGGCCGTGCTACATGTGTAGAGAAACATCAGAGAGCAGGCAAGGTTAGTTCCCCGCTGTAAGGGTTCGTTTTTGTGCTCAGCAAGCTCTTTTCTTCTTTGCGCTTTGTATTTCCTTTGCTCACTGGGTTCAATGCTACAGAACATTACTTCTGTGTTTTTAGGCTACACACATTTCTCTGACATGAAAGGCCTAGTGACGTGCCATTCAATTCTTCTTGATAGAAGGAAGCCAAAGAAAAAGGAATCGCAGATATAAAAGAAAAGGACAAAAAAAAAAAAAAAAAACATACCGAGGGTTTTGATTCGTTTCAATTTAACCTCCAGAGGAAGAACGCCATCTATTACAGTTTACCAAGGCAAAAGTAGAGAAAAGAAATATAAAACAGACAAGCCGTATTTTTGTGTGTGTGTGTGTGTGTGTGTGTGTGTGTTTTTGAAGATGAGACAGAGCACAGATGGGCGCAGCAGTAGAGTGGAACTGTTCACAGGGGTCTGGGAGAAAAACATCAACACGAGCACGCTTTTAAAAGGATTGCCGTTCACACCGACTGCACTCGTTTGGTAAGAAATCCACAGCGCGGTGCTCGCGGCCTAAAGGGAACACGTCACTGTCAGGATGACAGTGATAGAAATTAGGCATGCAGGGGCTGATTTGACTGGCGAGATGCAAACTCATCCTCGTCTCGTCTCATTGAGCATGACTCCTGTCACGGAGCCCATCGGCCCAATCCATCAGCCGAGCTCCCAGATCGATACGGGATCGGGACGAGCGATCACATTGTGACCCGCATATCATAATAAATCTGACGACTACACCGCTCCGTCTTGTCTCAACATTATTCACGTTATTCTTACCGTACGGGCGCTTTCTTTCTGCCGTGTTTTTATTCAGGCCAAAGATTTGTGCACAAAGATTTACAAGTTCACACACACACACACACACACACACACACACTGATTTATACCAACACAGAATATTATATCATTAAGTTACACAGAAAACTACGTGCTGTATGTTTTGTGTGTTTGTCGTGTTGGATTTACTGCAGCCTGAAGGTCACTCTGGGAAACGTGAAGGGCAAATATTACATTTATAGAAACACGTTAAAGCCAGAATCACGCTCTAAATAATAAATAACCTCACAAATAAAAACCTTAAATATAAAAACACCCTTACTAATTTATTACTATTGCTTACATTATTATTATTATTATTATTATTATTGTTGTTGTTATTATTATCTACTAAACAACCAGAAAAACGTTCAATAGCATGATTCTTGTTACCATGGTAACACTAGCCTTATCTTTAACTATTAGCCTATGCTCAATAACGCCATTTAATTGGCATAAGCATGAAATTACACATACTGTATTTGTGTGAGGTTACAGTTCTACTCCTTCAAATTCCTGTTCAATGTTACACTGCCTATGTTACAATTTTCCATATATATATATAAAATAACGCAGCAGAAGCAGCAGTGTTATCTCTGACTTTTACAGAACAGAACACTGACACTGGAGACATCTTCCAAAAACGCTAAATAAACATCTCAGTACAGAAAACGTCTCCAATTACATGTTCACGTGTATGAAACATCTGCTTGACCAGAATCTGTTCCCTTTTTGAATTGAATTACTGAAATAAATCAACTTTTCGATGATTTTCTAATTTATTGAGTATATATACAGTATATACACTAGCACCCGACTTCGTTTGCATGCATTTGAATTTAATTGCAAACTCATAAGCGCATTTAAAAAATGTACAGCGCCATCTGTTGAATTTTGGAATGAACAAAAATTTTCAATTGCACACTCATAAAAAAAAAAAAAAAAGGAAAAAAAAAAGAGAGCGATAGTACACACACCAAGACAGATCGTTTGGACACCCTTTCTAATTCAATGTTTTTTGTTTAATAATTTATTTTCTACATTCTAGAACAATAGTGTTTTTATTCAAACTATGAACTATGATTTTTAAACGCCCGTGGAGTTAGAGGGGATGCACAAACTTTTGATTGGTAATGTACATGTGTTTGTGTGAATAATGCTGATTATGAATTATACACCAGTAAATACCGTACACGAGGTCACAGGATGCTCACCCAGGCCCGTGAGAAACCGGCCCGTCCACAGAGTTCCAGGTTGTTGTAGGTTGTTGTACTGGACACCAATCGATCAGATCGAGCGTCCACAGAGAGCACTGGAGCACCGAGCCTGATCCACACACAGCACCCAAAGTATCCGCGGCTCACGTCTCGGTGCCAGACACCGCAGCGCACCAGCGGAGGTCCGGTAGAGCCCGAGCCGCCCCGCTGGCACAAAGTGAACCCAAACCCAGGTGGTTTTAATGTTACGGCTGATCAGTGTATGCTGTCTGACCTGCACTTGTGCTGAACAATCAGATTTGGGAATTGAACATCACTCGGTTATGATAGACTCACTCACTCCACGACATGTAATAGCTATAAATAAGTGACCTGTTTTAAACTCACTGCCCAGAGCATGGTACGTCTTTACTCGTGTGCCGAAAGTATTGGAATTAATTGATTTTGGGTGAGTAAAAAATATTTACGATGCACGCCAGTTTATGGTACGAAGCAGAAAATGTGTCTCCGAGGAATGAAGGGAAGCAGTCTGTATAATGCACGTAGAGAGAGAACAAAAGAGTGTGACTAACTGTCCATGACGAGTTGAACAAAGGCCTCTTAATTGGAGATGTTTCATTTTCATTTCAAGCTCTTCTCTCCCTTGTTTTCCATCCAATTTCTCGCTGTTTCTCTTAGCAGTCAGAGTAGATGCCCTTGCTCTCTCTCTCTCTCTCTCTCTCTCTCTTCTCCCCCACTCCCCCCGCCTCTCTCTTTCATTTTAACAATTCACCACGGACTCCCTCCAGCCTACACCTCAAATTGGGAGAGTGAGCGAGCGAGCGAGAGAGAGAGAGAGAGCAGGCAATGAAAGTAAAGGGGGAGAATGTCCCACCATGCTTTCGTTCGCGTTTGAAAGACAGCCCTGGTGGAGGCCTCGTGCTCCCCGACACTTTCTCCAGAGGAAAAAATCTCATTTATCGGAATTCTGTTAACGTAAGGGGGAAGAGAGAGAGCAGAGCTGCTGGTGTGCCTGTCTCCCAGCTGCCTTCATTAACTATGCACAAGACAAACTGCTGACACAAAGTCACAGCACTCCTCCTCTTCCCCTTCTGAGCTCCATCTCTCCATCCAGTATCGACGTGCAGGGGCTCGTCTCCCCTCCTGCTGCCGGCCCGCAGACCTGCTGCACCAGCAATTACAATTAAACCCCGAGCCTGACGCACTGACACGCCGAATCAGACGAGGGAGGCCTCAGGATACTCGCTGACTGCTTCACTGTGTGTGTGTGTGTGTGTGTGTGTTAATGAATTAAACATGAAATTACAGAGACTAATTAAAGCTTGTATAGAAGAAGACTGATGTATCTCATCACAAACATTGCAAAGGTATGGAATCATTTTATATTTCAAATATATTAGGAAATCGATCAGTTATCATTTTACATCCAAAATCTCAGGATGTCGTGTACAGAAAAGTTTAAAATGAATGAAAATAGCATTCATTTAATGTTAATGAATTATCCATAATGTAAACGATTACAAATCATAAAATCTTGACATAAAAGAACTAGAGTTAATATAATAATAATATTTTTAATTAATATTAATTAATTTAATATTATTATTATTATTATGTTTTTAACCCCTGAAGTGTATACAGAGTCAGGAAGAGAAGAATAGTATTATGTATATGATTTTAATATAATATTAATAATGTTATCATGTTATTAAAATATACTGTATTTCATAGTTTGGAAATCTCCAGTAATGTTCTAGACTGTAGAAAATAAATCACTGAACAAAGAACACTGAATCAGAAGGTCTGTCCAAACTTCATATAATATGTATAAAATCCTAGTTATAATGTTAGTATAATAAAAGAATTAAATAACTAAAAACAATAAGCTGAGACAAACCTTTATGAGTTAATCCCAAATAAAAAGGCATATTTTATTTATTTATTCGTTTCTTTTGCAAATATGCGTTTAATAAGATGAAACGAGGCTAATATTGTTGCTTAAATAAATCCATAAAAGACATTTAGAACCTAAAATCAGATCACAGTGCCACAGAGTTTTAATTCATATTTAACTCCTCAATTTGTGTATTTGTTCCTTTGCCTTCCTCAGAACCCACTAATTATAATCCTTTTCACGACACCCCCCCTCCACCACCCCCCCCCTCCAGACAGACACTCGCAATCAGGTCTGAAAATCCCATCCTTGCGGCGTATGATAGTAAAGACATCCGCTATCCACTTTCCCAGCCGCGGCGAGCTGTCACAGCTGAACGGATGATCTAATATCAGCGTGGATAAAACGCCATCGCACCAAGTGATCTATTCAAACGCGAGTGCCATTTGCTGAGGAGTACACGTGTCTTCATGGTCCTGTTTCAGATGTGTGCCACGGTGCGCGACTCCTGAAGGTTCAGTCTATTAAAAGCAAGACTAATAAGATTTCACAGAAGTGTGTTATTAAAATAGAGTTACAGGGCCGAGGCTATTTTGGTTCTGCTTTGGGCAAACTGCTAACATGCAGCCCAGTAAAACAATCTTTTTTTTTTTTTTTTTTCTTTTAATAATTGCAAGCGTTGTGCACAGAGGTGGGGGGTTTGGCACATGAGACCTATGTGTGAAACAGTGAGTTAAAATTGCATGCACACACACACACACACACACACACACACACAGTCATTCCCCATTCAGGACTGCTATTAATTCAAATGATGGTGCCATGCTGCCTTGTAATACATTACATACTACAACAAGTATTAAATTCTTTATTGAGATTACTGCTGCTGCCACTTTTAATGCTGGCGCAATTTTAATACTAATCACGCTATAATAAGTTCATTATTGTGCAGATGAAGCGTGTCTTCGAGAGGAGGGAAGCATGACATCATCAAAACACGACCGCACCATGAGACTTTTTCACTGTGTAAAGCGCGGTGACATCTGGTGCTACATCAAAACAAACCTACAGAGCGTTTAAAAGACTGTTAAGTAAACGCCCTCTGCTTTACATTACCGTGCGCAGGACGCAGTGACCGGCTTCACCAGCAGATGGCGTGCCGTCATGTGGAGCCAGCCTGAGGAGATGCACTAAAACTGGTCTCCTCTATAAAGTGACTCCCTTATTAAAAACCCACATCTGTCTGTTTACTCCAGAAGGGTGTCACGGTGGGGAACGCTGCAGACCATTCAAGACCAACTCCAAGGGAAAGGCGGACACAAGGACCAGCAGACACGCGGGTGAGAAACACAGACGAGGGTCGTCTAAAAGGCCGGGGAAAAAGGAATAATGACTACAGACTGACCCTGAAAACAAAGTGACAGCCGTATTTCTGAAAGCTAACTGCTGCGGTAGAGGACGAGGCTTATTCCTAACCAGGGACACGAGAGGGGACAGCTCACTCATGCACCACTCCCCTCTGGGATTTTTGTTTACTCTTTTAAACGATCAACGCTCTAATAGATAGATATTCTTAAAAGAGTTTTCCTGCAAAGATACAAAATGTATTATATACTGTCCATCCATGCTTAGCCATAAAATATACATTTACAGAATTTAATACGATACAAATTAGAAATGTGTTCATGTAATACTGAGGTGTATAAAGTGCTGATTTTTACCAATTTAACTGAATTAAAGTGCTAGCCTTAAAGAGAGAGGGGCCACATCTGCTTCAATGGGAATGAGAGGCACATAGGCCACGCCCCTTTCAACGGCAATGGGAGACCTATAGGCCACGCCCCCTTCAATGTTAATGAGAGGTACATTGGTCACGCCCCTTCAATTGTAATGAGAAACACATAGGAGGACACACCCCTCAGTGGCAATGAGAGGCACCCAGGCCACGCCTCCTTCAATGGTAATGAGAGGCACATAGGCCACGCCTCCATCAAGGGTAATGAGACACATACAGTAGGACACGCTGGTTTCTACAGTAATCAGACACATAGGCCACACCTCCGCTGGTGGAAATAAGAGACACATAGGCGACGCCTTTTCCAATGGTAATGAAAGTCACATAGGCCACGCCTTTCAGGTTAATGAGAGACACATAGGCGACGCCTCTTTCAATGGTATTGGAGCAAATCAGCATTAGGACATGCCAGTTTCTACAGTAATAAGGCACATAGGCCACACCTCCGTCAGTGGAAATGAAAGGCACATAGGCCACGCCTCCTTCAATGTTAAGATGCACACAAGCCATCCCTCTTTTGGATTAATGAGTTGCACACAGGCCACGCCTCTTTCAAGGGTAATGGGATACCTATAGGCCACGCCCCCTTCAATGTTAATGAGAGGTACATTGGTCACGCCCCTTCAATTGTAATGAGAAACACATAGGAGGACACACCCCTCAGTGGCAATGAAAGACACCCAGGCCACGCCTCCTTCAAAGGTAATGAGAGACGCATACGGTAGGACACGCTGGTTTCTACAGTAATGAGACACATAGGCCACACCTCCGTTGGTGGAAATAAGAGACACATAGGCGACGCCTCTTTCAATGGTATTGGAGCAAATCAGCATTAGGACATGCCAGTTTCTACAGTAATAAGGCACATAGGCCACACCTCCGTCAGTGGAAATGAGAGGCACATAGGCCACGCCTCTTTCTGGTTAATGAGTTGCACATAGGCGACGCCTCCTTCAATGTTAAGATGCACACAAGCCATCCCTCTTTTGGATTAATGAGTTGCACACAGGCCACGCCTCTTTCAAGGGTAAAGAGGAAACAGGCCACGCCTCCTTCAAACTCAAATTCAAATGAAAGTTTTATTCGTCACATACGCGACCACACACACTATGACATGCAGCGAAATGTTTATATGACTGTTCATGACCTCAAAAAGACAAGATATGATAGAATAGAAAGAAAGAAAGATATTTACTGCAATAGGAAAAATGCACTAAGGAAAATTTAAATGGCTAAATGTTAATGGGAGGCACGCATTCCGACAATTCTGTAAAGTGCGACATAGGGCATGGCCACGCCCCCTCACCAGGTTCCACAGTGCTTTTTAATGGTGGAGCGGTGTTGATCATCCTGAGACCGGTGAATAAATCTGAATAGTGAACCGTTACCATCTTTTTTTCCACTGGAAGAGAACGCCGCTTTACAGTGCTCACTAACAGCAGCAGCGAGAAAAGAGAAAAAGAGTGAAGGACAGAATGAGCGAAGGAGGAAAAGGGGAAGTAAAAGTTATTAAGTGGATGTGAAATGCTGTGCAGCCAAAAAGGTTAAGCCTGGAATAGGAAATTAAAACTTGCTTCGCTTTTGGCTTTAAATAGATTTCATTTCATTACGGGCGCCAAGCCCAGTTAGAGTCAAATCCCCCAGTAAGGGAGGGAGAGCAACACACCAGGAATGAGGAGCGCCCGTGTGTGTGTGTGTGTGTGTGTGTGTGTGTGTGTGGAATGTTGAGGGAGAAAAACAGAAGCAAACGGCTCTATTTTGGTGTAATTTGCCTATATAACACTAATGTAATTGATTGCTCTCAGCTGCTATTTTGGTGAACAGAAACGAGAGCGTCGTGAGAGCGATGTGAGGCGCAACAGGTTGTGTAACAGTTCAAAATCTTTGGCTCGGTGATGTTTTCCTGCATTATGACCTCCTGACACGCCCGATCAGAGCGCACACAAAGGTCAAATGGGCGTGACGGGGGACACCTCACAGCTCCGAGGTCCCGGGTTCAATCCTGAGCTCACGGTTCTGTCCATGCTTCCTGATCCACAGTTCTTACTTCCAGTTTTTTCCTCCATATACGTCAATAAACAAGAATAAAATGGTATAAAACAACCAGAGCTCTATCCCTGTCCACCCAAAAAATAAATGTCCGAAGAGTTTCCCTGTCGTATCCGTATCACATGACTGATGATAAAAGATAGAACTTGGAAAAACTCGCCACGTTTTATTCAACAACAGAACTAATGTGAAACAACATGAACTATAGAGCGTGCACATAATAATAAGTCGATAAGTCATAGAGACAGGTATTCAGAAGTCATTTGTGTTGGGTTTTTGTTTTGTTTTTTGCCGCCGAGTGACATTGCAGTACATGAAGCGAGTGAGAGAAAAGCGAACAAATCGCAAAATCAATACCCGGGTTGATGAGATTCAACCTGTGACAGCAATCCTTCAAAAAAACACCGCGCTGATTATAAGTGACACAAACATCACCTCGACCTCGGGGTCCACGCAGCGCCGGAATCTTCTCTCCCTGACTGACGGGACAGAATATTGTCCATAAACTGATTAGATTAAGAGTAAATAAACTAATAGCTACTGTAAATATACTGTACTGCCTGCTTTGTCATAACATGCTCGAAATATTACTACTGGATTCAGTCCTGATGTCAGGAGGAAAAAAAAGGCAGCTGGGAGAAAAAAACAAGGCAAGGCAAAGCTGGCTGACATTAAACCGGGGAAAAAACGAGAAAATAAAAATAGCCATAAATATAAATAAATAGCATACTTCTCTGGTTGCTTCATCGACACGAGTTCCCTTCAGCCCGACTACAGTCTGTTACTCTGAGTTTAGTTACAGATTAATAAATAAATAAAGGGGCAGCACACAGGCGAGCATTTTAGTGCTCCAAGAGGAAAGAAAGAAAGAAAGAAAGAAAGAAAGAAAGAAAGAAAGAAGGAAAAGTTTGTTATTAATATGTAAAAAATTCCACATAGCTGTGACCGTCTTAAACCACACAGCATCTTGAAACGAGTTGATCACGCTCGCGGTCAGCGGTAATGAGCTGGAGACACGGCGTGGCAGGAGATACAGCTGAGAGTCACGGAGAGAGAGAGAGAGAGAGAGAGAGAGAGAGAGAGAGAGAGAGAGAAACAGAGCGAGAGAGACAGAAACAGAGAGAGAGAGACAGAGACAGAGAGAGAGAGACAGAGAGAGAGAGACAGAGACAGAGAGAGAGACAGAGAGAGATAGAGAAGTGATCTTCCCTCATGACTGAGATCCATATACAGATAGAGATCTCCGGCCTCCCAGGAACTCCTTTAATGTTTATTCAATCATGTGTAAATGTGTTGAAGCGAGGTCAGGACTGTACAGGGGCGTGGTGAGAGCCGAGTTCCTGCAGTGTGTGAGTGGTGTTGGTGAATGAGTGTGTGAACGTTTCCTAACAGGCTCATCACCGTACTGTGTCATGAGTCCCGGTTTGACTTGAACGCCCCTGGTATTTTAGTTTTAAAGCCACCTCAGTTCTGTGATAATTACACCATAGTACACGATTCAGTTTCTCTTTCATGTTATGTGTCTGTATTATAGCGGGATAAATAAACAGCCAGTTGTCTAGGGGTCGTGACCCTCTAGCACATGGTGTAGATCAGTTCATTAATAATCCTCGTGATGGAAGTGAATTCTTCACGACTGATTTTTCTTCCGTTAGACATTTTATCGCCGTTCGGACACATCGTCTGTCTGATGCACATTTCATTTGATTATATTCCTGTAGTCGTGTGTGAAGGCGTCTGCCTGCGCTGTAACAGGGTGAACATTCATAAAACCAGGATGTGGGGAAAATGGATAAATGTTTTAAGGCTTTGATAGAAATCAAGGAAATTCCATTTTATTTGTGCTGCGAGCGCTGACTTTGGTTGAAAATAGTTTCTAAATATATATATATATATATATAAAACAAAACAGTATTCGTTTTGATAAACAACATAAAACGATGTTCATTTTTCCATCCATTCCTCTTCAGTAATCTCTTTATCCTGGTCAGGATCACATGGGCTGCGCTGGGGGCGCGGTGGGGTGGGAGCGTACCCGGGGTGAGAAACCGTCATACACGGGGCTTACATCATGGGCATCATCGTTTCACTGTGTACTGGACTGTAAGAACTGATTATTTAAAAGACAGTAATCCCTAAACAGAACAGATCAAATCAGTGCTACTCACCGTAAACACCGTGTCATGCTTCGTTTCAAGGGATTTTCAACATGACTCAAAAGGGGCTTTTTTGTTGGACTGGATCAAGCAAAGAAAATATTAAAATGACTGGAATTGGGTCCAACACATTCCTAGAATCTGGAACATACTGTGGTGCTGAACCGTCGACATCACAGACGAAACGTGACGTAAACATTAGAGCGGATCTCATACGGTACACTTAGTGAAGCTGCATCATAAACAAAAGAACCAACGGCTACGTTTAATAGTGAAAGTAAGATTAGTAGAAGTAGAGAGTGTGATGAGATGTGATGAGGACTCACAGGATCGGGACTAAACAGCTGTGTGTCCATAAGACAACCACTTGTTAGTGAGACTCATCAGAAAAAAAAGTCTTCAGTTTGTTGGTGATCATAAAGACTGGACTTTGGAGTGATGTATAAAGGTCATGTGACCTGATGAGTCCAGACTGAGTCTGTTCCAGAGTGATGGGCGTGTCAGGGTGAGAAGGGACGCGCTGTAATGAAGCGATGCTCCCATCATGCATAGTGTCCACTGTACAAGCGTCTGGAGACAGTGTTATGATCTGGGGTCGCTTCAGTCGCTCAGGTCGAGACTCAGCGGTACGTCACATCTACAGGTATGGAGGTTCTCTTCCCTGATGGCAAGCGCGAGGAATCAGCCTCTGATCTCCATCATCAAAACTGAAGGTGGCGGCCGAACAGAACGCTGGTGTTTGGTGTGTTTGAGATTATGGTTATTTTTCATGCATGCTCAGACATCAAATATGGCGTCGAACTTGAGATAAACACAGGATGAAATGGTGTGATAAAAGGAGCACATGGGCTGTACGACTGGTCCAAGGAGTTCACAGATTGGGATTTGTGTCTTCATACATCATGCGTAACTGAACTGAACTGAACAAAAATAAAACCCTCAGTCTAAATGTGGCTTTGTGTGCACGCTGGTGCGAGTGTGAGGAACGAGCCAGTGTCTCATCACTATTAACAAAACACACTGTAAACTTAATGACTGTTTAAAAGCCTTTTTCGAAATTTCACATCCCGTCTTTGTTCGTAGTGACGTTTGTTTTGTTTTTTTTTTTTTTTTGTGCGTGCTACTGAGAAAACAGCACTTTATCTAAATCGATAATGATTAGTTTTATTTTTGAATGCGTGTAAAATTAACTATAAATTGCGCGCACACACAGAGACACACTTACACACACACACACACACACACACACACACACTTGAAGCTCATTTATTACACTAGCCTTTCCATAGAGCAGACATGAGACGGAGACTAAAAGCAAGAAACAAAAGGCTCCGGCGTCTGCATTTGAATGCAAATGGAGTAGCCATGTTGTCTTTCAGGAGCGTTCTTTAGCTCGAGCAGGAAGGCGGGCAGCCGGAGAGAGAGAGAGAGAGAAAGAGAGAAGGGGCATCTTCCCAATCCTTGCTGCCAGTCTTTCTTGCACACAATATTCAAGATTATTAAAATGAGCTGGGCCCAGTGAACCCTCAGCGCTCATTGCATATTCAGAGAGCGGGAAGCATGCATGCCGGGTGTTAATAAATAAAGGGAAGAGTGAACAATGAAGGAGGGCTGCGCCGTGAGTCACCGCCAGCCTGGAGCTCTGCCTTTTTAAAAGAGAGGGGAATGTGACGGGGTGAAAAAGATTCCCCTGCGCACTCTTCCTGAAGAGGACATGCAGCAGTGGATACTCGCTAATGCCTTTCCTGCGGGCTAGCTGATAAACATTACAAAAAAAAACAAAAACAACAACAACAACAACCAACATCGTGTTCAGGCTCGTCCTTCACATTTGCACATTATCTACTTACGAGATACAGTACAGTGGAATAAAATATAATGGCATGAACAAGAAAAAACAAAAGAAGAAAGAGCGCTTTTTGTCTGCTCAGCGACTGCGTCCATCACGGACGGGTGACTGTCGCCGTCCTCGCTGCAGAAGTGCACCGGAGATGAAAACAGAGGCTGAGGGAAAGACGGAGACGTTATCTGATGTCTAAATGAGAGCGGGGCGGGGACGCGAGGCCCGATGACGCTCATGAAAATTGCTAAAACAGGAGCGGCGCGGTCGTAAAAAGCAGCCAGTTTAGACACCAAAAGTCCACCATTACAGTGTAATACTGCGCGGCACAGAGGTGAGGCGACGAAGCTCAGCGAGCAGGAGAGACGACGAGAGACCCGTGTCACGCTGAGAAACCGGCCGCCTCCTGTTGAATATGAAACATCATTTAGCAAGTTGAGAGCTTTTTGTTTCCTGCAGGTCCCTCAGCCCTCGATCCCTTACTGCACTGTTTTTCTCCCACCTACTGGGACTTAGTAATTCCAGTTCCACTTAGGGATGATTAACTTTCATTAAACTTTTTTTTTTTAAATCTAAAACCCACTCTTAAAAAAAAATAAAAAATAAAAAAACCTTTCCCCTTGTAAAGTGTGTATTTCCATGTTTTTCTGCCACCCAGAAGAGCGAAGGCTGCGTTCACATCACAGGCCACATCGCTCGATTCTGATTGGTCAGATCGGATTTACATGTCACGATGGTTCACCGACTTTTATCTGACTCTGATGTGGATCAGCGTCTGCTCTGCATCCTTACTCAACTCATCATCATCACGTTAAAACACGTCACATTCGCGCGAACTCTCATTCGTCTTAAACGGCGGACGCTATTTTGCTATTTTGAGGTCCAAATCCCTCCTGATCCGTCCGATCTCATTCCGGTTGCCTGACCACTTATCAGATATGTACTGATTTCAGATCAGTACATACGGCGGTTGTAAGTACTGTACGCCGCAAGAACACATTAAGTTGTTCACGTGAATGTCTGTATGTTGATTAATCTAAAGTTAAACTCATATAAACATTAAAACTCATTTAACTTTGACTCAGTGGTGAAGATTCCCCACGTCGACTTTACTGTCATTTCATTTCATGTCACAAAGGATGAGCTCCGTTAGCTGTGTCCTTTTTTATCATTAATGCAAGCATGATGTAAAAGACCCATTGTTTGCACTAGCGCGCTTACTATATATACTTAATAATTACTTTCAACTTAGTGCACTTAGGATACCTAGGATTAGTCACGCGTACTTCCTTCAAAAATGTTTGCGTCAGTTTAAAGCCAAATGAAGCAAGTTTATGTATTTTTTGTGTAAGATTTAGTGAAGATGCAGCACCGCGGGTAACAAGAATGTTAGCAAGAACCGTAGCAAGAAGAAAAGGGAGCCGCTTTCAGTTTGGTTTTTAAAGCAGCCGGTGCCGAGAGGAATCATAAATTAATGTTAAGTGAGTCTATTTATTTCATATTTTACTTCATTTACATGTCTTTTCTAAATGTTTTGATTGTTCTATATGCAGAGATATGATTATAGTGTTGAAAATTGGTAATATTGGTAATATTTTGGGTGGCTGGAACGGATTATCTGTGTTTACATGAGACCATGCGCTTCACAATACGACATTTCACCTTAAGAACTCACGGATTAAATTTGTATGCTGAGGTTCCGCTGTATATTCATCCAGGTCTGTCAGTTTCCTCCATCGTCTCAAGCCCATGCCTACAGCTGCTCAAAATCATCCCTATTATGTGTGTGTGTGTGTGGGATCCAAACATACTGTACAGTGACCATGAAGTGGACGAGCTCAGGATAATAAATGGATGTTCGGAACCTTGTTGTGTGTTTACACCACGCCGATGGTGGAACAATAAACTCTGACTTTCTTTTTTCATAAGAGGTCAGCACGACAGATTAACACTAGATACACCAGGAGACCACACACACACACACAATTACACACACACACACACACGCACACACACGTACACACACACAGAAATGCCCAATCAGTCCGCACTGGCTACATTTCAAGGTTTGCGCGTCTCTACGGACAGGCCTGAGTGCTCCTGAAAGCTCGCTGGTGTGGAGAGGAGCACTTGAGCAATGACTCGTGGGTAAACAGAGGCAGCCGTGCATAAAGAGTGGCAGAGAGACAGGAGGCAGAGCTGCGAGTCACACACTCAGCAGAACTTCACACCGGCGATGACACGACGCATTACGGGCTCTTTCAACATCCTTAAAAATATCTACCAGCGATTTCCTCATTTTTTTTATTTGATATTTGTTCATTTCTGTTAGGAAAGGAAACTAGGTCACCATTAGCTGCGGAGCGACAGCGCATCCCCCATGAAAAACGGATTTTTTTTTTTTTTTGTTGGGGTAGTAAGTGACAGATGACTAAGGGGGAGTGAAAAATAGCAGCAGATAACAACAAGACAAACAACGACTGAAAATCAGAGAGGACGTGAACGATCGGGGGAAAAGAGAGAAAGGAAGAGACTTGTGGCTGCCTCGGTCTCGCTGCCTCTACTCGGCTAAACTCTGCCACATGAGCCGTCTCTTCACCATCTCTGAGCATAAAGCTCCCACTTACGCTCCATTAAATATTGATTAGCAGAGCGCGTGCATTTGTGTGTGTGTGTGTGTGTGTGTGTGTAAGACACAGAGAGAGAGAGAGAGAGAGAGAGAGAGAGAGAGCGAGAGAGAGATGCCCTGTCTGGGCCTCAGCCAACTTCATCCTATTCTAGACTCATGGCAGCTATTGATCAGAGCTGCTGGTGCGGCTGAGGCACAGAGCCGGACAGAGCTTCTCAGTTGAGCGGTGTCTGAAAGGGTGAGCGATTTTGTCTGTGTGTGTGTGTGTGTGCGTGTGTGTACGTGAGGCCACTTAAATGCACAGAGACAATGGCTGCATCTTTACTACGGCCGAATGTAAACTCTCAACGTTTCCACAACGGCACGCCCTCGCAAACCGCATGCGAGCTCTCGCCCATTTAAAAAAAAAAAACACGACGACAACCAGAGCCATCGATATCACGGCGTATCGTCGCACCGCCTTATTAGCGCCGCGATGTTATCATCATGTAGTGGACACGCGAACAGGTGTTCGAACACGTCTTCACACTGAGCGGGCGGCCGTGCGGATACGGAGAGAATCAGGCCTTGGCTTTAAAGTCTACCTTCAGCACAGCTGCTTAGA
>QMIH01001058.1:154834-174706 GCA_003987875.1 Clarias batrachus
CAGCTGCTTAGATACAGCAAGACACACACACACACACACACACACACACACACACACACACACACACACACACACACACAGCTCACGTTTTTTGGAAATCTGTACACAGACTTTTAGCCACGGCCAGCGGTAGGATCTGAAGCAGCACTTTACAGACAGGATTAAGCAGCCTGGCCACGGATCAGCACTGACCATTACAGAGAGAGAGAGAGAGAATAAGGAGAGATGGAGGGGGGGGTAGAGAGGAGGGGAAAAAGGACTGGACTGTAGGCTGAAATGGAGAGAGAGAGAGAGAGAGAGACAGCTGTAAGCGGAAAAAGAGAATAATGGCCAGGACTGATAGGCATCTGTGAAGTAGAGCAGGGTAGCACCGGGCAAACAGTATTCAATAGATCCAGATAAGAGACGCAACTCTAAAGGAAGGAGCCTTTCGAAACACACAATGTGGCCGAGATGACACGGAACACACAGGATGTAATGTGAAATGGAGCGCAGACTGGAAGGAGAGAAAGAGGAGCCTCGCCGGTCCGCCCTCCTCGTGCGTGGCTGCTGCGCTCGTTTATGAATTCTCCTCGCCGCCCGAGAAGTTTTTAATATGCGCCCACTCTGAGGCGGCTCAAGGACGGCGGCGGTTAAAAAGCCATTCATCCTGCACACTTCAGCTTCTCTGTATGCTCAGACAGTAATGATGTATCAGATTATTACACTCAGTGACAAGATGGATATCGAGAAAAGGAGTCTCTTGCAGCACCTATACAACACACGCACACACACACAGACACACACACACACACACACACACACACACATTTGTCTTACTAGATTTTCATTCACATTATTATTGATGCAGCTGATTAACAATATTCTACACCGAATCAGTTCCCAGAAGTCCACGGCAAAATGTAAACGGTGCCTAAAGTCCACTCGAGTGGCGACGCGGAAACAACATCAAGAGCTCGAGTTAAAGGGAGAGTTCGGGTTTGGCCAAGTCCGTCTCTAATAAGAACTGAGGTGAACAGCAGGACGTTATCGCAGGTCTTGGGGAAGTTTGGCACCTGGGACGCGAGGACAATGCAATTGAAGTAATTGAGGCCAAAATTCACAACCCTCGTTCCCCGCAAGAAGACGTTCCACCGTTCAGCTTGTGCAGTCCCACTGAGATAAACTGAATTAGTCTATTACAAAGGTCTGATCTATTTCATATAAAACTCAACTCTTTTATATTTCTTTCACTGTTCCAGTGTTTCGCTGAACATGGGAACACATTCTTGCACGGAACGAAGGTTGTGGAATTTAATCCTGATCCTGATCCCTTCCGTCGTAGCTTCATTGGTGACAAACTTCACAGTCGGTGATCAGAGCAGGAAAACCTGCAACGACCGAGACCTACTGTAACGCACGTACTGTATATTCAGCTCAATTTAAAACACACAATCCAAACTACACGTTTAACGTTTCTGTCAAGCAGCAGGATGAATCTCAGTGACTCTGATCATGTGATCATGGGATGGATGATGCCACCAGGAACGCTAGTTTGGGTGTTTTAGAAACTGCTGGAAACTCTTGGAACTTTTCCACAGTAGAGTTTATACTAACTGGTGCAGAAAAACAAAAATCATTCAGTGAGAGGTACATGAGCAGTTCAAAGCTGCCAGAAAGCATTATTATTATTATTTTTTGTTTGTTTGTTTGCTCTTTCTTAATAAATAATAACTCTTTACAATCATGGTGAGCAGAAAAGCATCAATAGGAGGACCTCATCAGAATTCTGTCCCTTCTGTCCTGTCCAACAGAATTCTGTTGAGAACATGATCATGAATTTGTATTCCTTTATTTTAAGCTTTGATTTGTAGGTTAAATAAAGCTCCTGTCTTGGACCTGCATTTTTAAAAGTAATCAATCAATCAATGAATCAATCAATCAATCAATTAATTAATTTATTTATTTATTTATTTATTGCATTGTGCTGATGCCAGTACGTTACGATGGGGTGATGAGGTAACTTTTACAGATGTGCAGGATTACAGGTGTTCTTAATAAAGTGGACGCTGAGCATATGCACTGGACATTTTATACAGTAGTAACTACACAAGACAATCCAGAACTATCGAAGGAAATGAAGTCACGTCCCTCGAATTGTTTTTGTGTGAGCACTCGCACACCTCATGTTCCTCTGTACTACCTCTGGTGCTGCCACCTAGTGTGCAGGAGGTCGAGCTCACAATGAGGCTACTTAAACGTAAATATCCCCAAAAAACCCAACTCATAGTGATATTTAAGACAACAAACGTCTCCTGTCTCGTGCCTGCTGCGGACATCTGAAGAAAAAACAAAAACTAGTTCTATTACTGAAAGAACAAATGACGCTCATTTTGAACGATTATGAAATGATGAATAATCGCAACATAAAAGAGCGTCCTTAGGCTTCTGTTTTTTCTTTTGAGTTTTGACTAAACAGGTTTCAGTGCAGAAATAATTACACGAGCTATTAACGAGGTCGAAAGCGCCGGCGTCCCGTTACATTTGTTTACCGTCACGTCACAACCCTGATACGCCACAATCAGGATAACCTCAAACAGAGCTGCTCTGACATTCTCATCAGTCCTACTCCACTGACGCTGAGGAGTGCAGACCGGAGAACACCCCCCCCCCTCACCCCCTCCCCATACCCAACTCCATACCCCCCCGCCCGCCCCCGTGTCCTCCAAAAACACGCTCGCACACAGAAAGCCATCGACTGCACGAGACAATGGATGCACAGAGACGTCAAAATCAAACGACTTTAAACATTGCTGCAAGCATTCACACACACACACACACACTGTTCTACAATACACACTTCAAAATGAATGCACTGACCGTAATTCATCATTGAAGTGGCATTAGAGACAGATATTCAGCATGAGCTTTTGAAAAAAAAAAAAAAAAAGGTTTATAAACACAGATTTAAAGCAAGCTTCCTCGTGCGCGTGTATTTTTGTCCTGAAAGCAGGAACGCGCCGCGGACATTACTGAATCATCAAACAGGCTACGGGCTCTGAACACAGCGGCGTTCAGCGCGGCTAAATTAAAGTATTCCGCTAAGGAGCACGTTTGGGGAATAGCTTCTCTAGTGCTATCAGGGAGGAGAGTGAGAGAGAAAGAAGAAAAAGAAAGAAGAAGAAAAAAAGCAGAAGAAAAAAGAAGAAGAAGAAGAAGAAAGGGAGAGTAGGGGTTTGGTTATGGGAAGCGCTGGAGAGTTTTGGGAACTCTCCAAGACTTTCATTATCTTTGATGTAGATTATCAAAAAACATAATTAAGCCCATATAATTATCCCGCTCCTTCTCTCTCTCTCTCTCTCTCTCTCTCTCTCCTCATCTCTCTTTTCCGCACTAATCAATGAGGAACAGGGTGTAATCTCTGACTTTAACGGCCCTCATTTCTCTCTACTCCTCATAAGAGCCAGGCCTGAAGGCATGGCACAAGGCCAACGTGCACACACACACACACACACACACACACACACACACACACACACACACACACACACACACACACACATCACCTTCCTCTGTCTCTGTCACTATGCTGATGAGAGAACTTTAATTCAATACAGCACATCCAGTCTCACAACCCGCGACCCAAATCACCACACTGCCGTTCGACTGCGGGTATTAGACACCATTATTCTAATTTTGATAAAATTTGGGAAAGAATGAAAGCGTCTAGTGCTCTTGGATGAGTCTTCGGAGTGGCATGGTACTCTGAAAATTGTGACCTTCTATGAAACGCTGCTGTAATGGTGAAGTCTGTCCTGTGCTCGACCCGGGACTCTCGTCCTCGCCCCGAAGGTCCGCCGCCCATCACCCGCTCACGTTGCTCTTCTACTCCTGCGCACTGCGATGACTTATAATGCCACTAAGCATCGGTACCCAGAAGAGGAGACGCTATTTAAAGCTATAGGTGAGCTTTTAAACCTTACACACCAGCGTTATTCAACTGTGTGAACGCTGTATAAACTCTAGAACTGTGTAAACTTACGTACCGTACACACCAGTTAACTCCAATACAATCAGTTATTTGCTTAAACTACAGTACGTTCCAAGAGTTGCTTATATTTCCTATATTTAATTTGTTGCATGACCCTGCTCGTTCGCACATTCTGCTTGACTATTAGTGTTAATAAAATCAACACCTGGAAAGAAGAACGTTCGCCAGTTTTAACAGGAAAGTGCAAATGAATGTGATCTAGCTAGTGAACTATGCATGGTGCTATAAAGTGGGCGTGGCTTGTGCTTGCTTAAAGGTCTTATATTATTTCTTCCTTTCAAACTTAGAGTCTTCGACTCCTCCTCCCGGTCTGCTTGATTTTCTTTCTTTCCTCACGTTTCACTCCTTTTCCCAGACATGCTGTTCAGTGTTTAGTAGCTTTAAATAAACTGCGTTCGAACGACCATTCAAGGAAGTGAATTTTCCTAGCCAATCAGAACGCAGGGATCGGAATCCTCTGCATCCGCGAACAAACGCATCTTTTCATGCTTTTCATACACAGCTTTCTGATGAACAAAATACTGGGAGAAAGTATACTCAAGTATACTGCGATGGATTGTCCAGGGTGTACCCCGCCTCGTGCCCCATGTCTCCTGGGATAGGCTCCGCCCCCCACAGCCCTGAATACAGGATAAAGTGGTATAGATGATGAGTGAGTGAGTGAATGAGTGAATATACACACCCTGAGTGTTTAGCAATACACTGTAAGAGTTCAACACCATTAGGAGCTGAAGACGGCTGGGTTAGGGATTAGCAGTGAGCGGTTACCTGCTAGCCTAGCCTTGTTTACTATAGCACTGAAAAAAAATGTGGGCAGAGGTGGGTGCTGAATTTCCTTGTTTAAGCCCCAGCTAAGTGAAAAAAAAAAAAAAAAAACCCCAGCAGGGAATGTTTTTTGATTTGCAAAACTGGAGACATCTGAATGTCTAAAAAATGATTGTTTTTATTTATCCTACTAGGGTTAGGGTTAGGTTCTCTTTAAGTATAAAATATTTCAGAAGAGGTTTTATGTACATAATGCTAAATATCATAGCATATCAGAACAACTGGATGATTTTATGATGGGGGTGAGTACATTTCCAAAATACTGCACTTATATTTACATGTGTGTTTCTTTTCGATTGATCTCGATAGCTCCACAATAATAATAACAACAATAATAATAATAATAATAATAATAATCCGTTTTTGTGATGTGTAACCCTCTCGTCTCTCTGACGCAGCAGATCTGATGTAAACATAACTGGCTGTGTGTGAATGTCTCAGACACCCGGCTCATTCCGAATGGTTGGTGCTCATCATCATGCCGAGGGTTTCAGTGATAACAATCCAATGAGTAAAGACATGAAGACATGTTATTTGATTTGGCAGGCTTCTTTATCCAGAGACAGAATCACACATCTGAGCGTTTGAGGCACAGGGGTCTTGTGTAAAGTCCAGTAGTTGTTGCGTTGTGTTAGACCCGCCCCCCCCCTCCCCCACCCGACATCACACGGCTTGGTGGAGATAAAATTCATCTCCATTAAACCGGCGTGTATTTCTGTGAACGCCAACATAAAGCTGGAAATTTTCCCATTTTGACCTGCAGCCTTACGAATACTCTCTATAAGCGATGAATCCCCTTTGAGGAGTGATGGAAAGTCTTCAAGATTTCGACCTAGACTTTGAGACATCCTGAAAGCCGTACTTCTGAAAGCTGAACTTCTGAACTGCTGCTTCTTTCAGCCAGTCAAGTGCTTTCCTACTGGGATTCATTACCCTGGCATAAACATCTCAATTTTTTTTCACTGCCGTATTTCTTTTTTTTTTTCCACGAAGAAAAAGACTTGGAGCTAGAGGTCAGGGCTACACAGTGATTAGAAAAGACAGAGGCCCAGACTCCCCTGGCCTTCACTAACCCCCCCCCCCCCCTACCCCCTACCCCCACCCTCATACCCACCTCACCCCAAATCTCATCTGTCCTAGAGGCAGGCATTCATCTTCTCTGTCCTCCGATCATCTGCACACAGAGAGACACTCAGCCTCCACTAAGACTCGTCAATACAGAGACCGAGACTGAGGCTCAGACATCAGGGGACAGAGAGGGGCAGAGGACACGGAGACAGGCCCAGGCCTAATGGAGAAAAATGCGCCAAGCACTAAACGAATATCGTCCGGCCTCTTCTACCGACGCTCCCTCAAGACACAGAGATGGATCTGAGAGCGATTGAGTGTGTATGTACGGGGAAGGCCGTAGCCTGGCGTAGGAAGGCGCTGGTGATCTGGGATACCCAATTCACTTCTGCACTTGTGTATGATCTAATAGGCCTAAGTGTGAGTGATTCTCTCTCCCTCAGCAGGCAGCCTGGATCTGATACTGTAATATCATTTCTGGAAGCCAGGAGGAGGAAACTTTGCCAAGAGAGCGAGAAGCAGGGTTTTTTTTTTTTTTTTAATTCTTTTTCTCCCCGACAAGAGGGACACCAATCCATCAGCGTTCTTGTGTCCCTGCATCTCTGTTCAATCAAAGACGGAAGCTAATTTAACCTCATTGAAACGCGCGAAACGCCCAGACGATAACATGTTTGAAACACAGGATCTCCATAGACATGTGTAACGCATTACTGTATATACAAACCCGAAGCTTGCTCTTAATAGATCTGATCTTTTTTTCCCGCACCGAGACGAGCACACCACACTTTCCCCCCCCAAAGAAATCCAAAATGTATGATTTATTTATTTATTTTTCCACTGGAAGCGCCCCCAGCTCCACAAGCACCCAGCCCATTTCCCTGATAAAGTGCTGTCCTGTCATCCTACTGTACTGTAGGTGCGCAAGCTCCAATCCCCGACACCCGCAGGGCTACAAGATCCTACCTTCAACAACAACGAGCTACACAAGCTCCCATCCCTGCCACCTTAAAGCCTGTGAGCTCATATAGTCTTACCACCCAGAGCTGTATAAACTCCTACTCCTGGCATCTTGAGCTCCGTTTCTCACCATCTTGAGCCACGCTAGCTCCTACTCCTGCCATCCTGAGGGTTATGAAGCTGCCTACTTCTGACATTGTGAAAACTACAACCTCCTGTTTCTGGAATCCTCCAGGCCAAAAAAGCTCCATCTTCTGGCATCCTGAAGTCTCTGAGCTACTGTTCCTATCACCCTGAGCCACACAAGATCCTCCCTCAGCGATCATTATGCCTCTGAGCTCTTATTCCTGCTATCCTGAGCTCCACAGACGTCCACACGTGCCAACCAGAAGCCCCTACACTCCTTCTCCTGCCATCCTTCACTAGGTCTCTACCCACCTACTCCACGTTACTGGAGTTCTACATCTAGGCTTTTGGCAGACGCCCTTCTCCAGAGCGACTTACATTTTTATCTCATTATACATCTGAGCAGTTGGGGTTAAGGGCCTCGCTCAGGGGCCCAACAGGGACAACTTGAGTTACTACTCCAGTTGTTCTGGAGCCACAATTCCTGCCATCCTGAGGTCTACAGGCTCTTGTGGGTGGTAATAAATGTATATCTCTACCACACAAAGGCCCTCAGGTTCTCTTTCTTAACATTTTGCGGATATTCTGAGATCATCAAGCTCAAGGTGTACAACCTCCCAGTTTGGACTGGGATACGCCCCATAAACTGCTACTTCTGCCACCCTGAAGCCCCTGAAGTTCCTCCACTTGGCGTTCCTATGTCAGTAAGTCCACGAGCTCCTAACCCTGCTAACCAGAGGCCCCTTAACCTCAAACTCTTGCAGGTCTAGTGTAGTCAACCTCCTCCTCTTACCATTTTAAGATTTATTTCTGGCCCTGTCACCCCGAGGCCCACCATGTCCTTTCTGCCATCGTAAAGTTCACAAGCTCCTCGAGGTCCTCCTCACGCTATTTCAATGCCTCAGGTCTTACTATAAGAATGGAGGCACGTATAATAAGACCTTTCCCGCTTTCGCATAACTTCTTTACTTCTTGTTGTAGCGAGAAGTAAATAAGTAATGACTTACATAACTTATTTACTTCTAACTCTAACCCTTCTTGGTTTTTTTTTTTTTTGTTCAACTGCAGATTTAGCACAATTTCTGCTAACGACATACACCACTTAATCACTGTACGCTACAACACCGTGATGTGACCTGACAAGAGCCTGAAGATTAAAAACGGTCCCTAATGTGCTACCGTAGCTTTCAAGGAACTCAAAGACGTGTAAAGCAAATAACTCACCTGGCAGAAGTACAAACCGTATGAGCATCCAAACATGGCATTCATTAGCGCGGAATCTTCTGTTCCACAGGAAACAAAGTGCAGTTCTCACGCGGAAACCAGCGAGAAGCGGAGACGCCTCAAAGTCAGCATGAAACGTGCTTCCCTCTAATGCAGTGGCAGGTCTGGTTAAGATCAAGAGCTGGCCACCCCCATACCATCATCCACTATTCTGTTTATTTCCCCAAAATAGAAATTCCTTGCTTACTTCGCTTGATAATATCGAGTCTCATAACCGCCGAGATTCATTAATCAAATGCTTAAATTGATCTGCGCAGTCAGATTCCACCACGACATCACAGACAGGGAGATGTAAGGGAAAGGAAAGAGGAACGAAGAAAGGTAAGTGTGGTTCAAACGACAGATGGGTACTACGGCTCATCAGAAAGACATCAGCACTTGATGAAATTCTGTTATCAAGAAGGAGAGGAAATTAATTAGCTAGATAATGACTGCATAGTCATAACAACACGGCGTGCTGGGAAAAAAAAAAAAAAAGAAGAAGGGGGATATTGATATTTTAACATATCTGTAACGCGACAGCTCTTGTGAACACTGCGAACACTTGCCACCAGCTCTCTGGAATATGACTCAGTAACACCACTATTTTCATCTCCTTAATTAGAAAATCAAAACATCAACTGAATCAAAGGAATTACAAACAATCACAGAAAAAAAAAAAAAAACTGATAGATGATTCTGACAGTGTTTAAGCTCCCTGGCTTTTTGCCCACGACTGAGACGAACGCACGGCCGGTCCCCGGGCAGCAGCAGCTATTAAACAGATGAAGACAGGACGTGGATGTATAGGCAGAGAGATGGAGTGATAGACTGAGGGAGGGAGAGAGAGAGAGATACAGCGTCTCTTCACTCTCCTGCAGCTGCTCCCACGTTGCCCTCTCCAGTGGAGTGATATGAGACCCCCCTTCAAATCAGCATAACTACCCCCACCGCCCCGCCCGCCTCCTCCAGCTCGGCCGTGTTTCATCTCCGTCTCTCTACTTTTTCTCAGCCGTTCCCTCGGCTTGGCACTCTTTTTCTGCCTCGCTCCACAGTTTCCATCCCCTCGCACTCATTTTAATTATGCAGAGCAAGCGGTGACGCATCCAGCCTGGGAGTTAAATGAAAGAAAAAGAGGAGCAGCAACGAAGGGAGGGTGTGTGTGTGTGTGTGTGTGTGTGTGTGTGAGAGAGAGGGTGGGAGGTGAGGGAAACGAGTGGAGATTTGGCTGGAGATAGGACGAAAAAAACAACATGGATTTCTGAATTGAAGTGTGTGTGTGTGTGTGTGTGTGTGTGTGTGTGTGTGTGTGTTTATCACAATGACAGCCTTGGCAACAGGCAGCAAGGCATGGAGACGCAGACTCCCGAAATGTCACAGGGCCCAGAGGGGGGCAGCACAAGGGGAATTGTGGGTAAGAGAGCTACATCAACTGACAACTTGGAATGACAATGCATACTTACGCGGACACACCACACACACACACACACACACACACTACAAGTCTTATTAATATCACTGTCGCTATGCCCAAACATATCAAACTTAACCACATGACGTCATGTTTTCTCCTCACATTGTGGTTCCTGTGACAAACGCTGTGTTTGTTTCAGTTCTTGTGTTTTTTGGTCTCGTCTTTGCCCGTCTCCTCGGGTCTTTTTCCCTCTGATTCCGTGGAAATCCATGTATCGCCACAATGACTCCAAAATCGATTTCTTTAATTAACTTCTAATTTAAACATGTTTACAATTGAGCTGGTGCAATGTTGCAGTTCCTGTACAATCCTACAGGTGGCGCACACTAAACTATTCATACAGCACAGCATCGTGTGGTAAGGAGCAAATGATTCACCAAGTTGGTTTGGAATTGTAAATAATAATAATAATAATAACAATACTATTAATAATCAAATGGTGATATTTTAATATTTTATATTTCCTGATTTTCTTTGAAAATGGCAGTACAGATCGTATCGTGATCGTAGGGTGTCGGGTCGTCCCGGGTGTTGCTCGTCTCTACTGTTTAGTCTGTCTGTGTGAACCATGCTGCTTGTTTGCCTCTTTGCAGAATCTTACCACACACTCTAACTTTAATCTGCTGGTTATTCACAGGAATTCCTACATAAAACTTTAAATCTGCAAAACGTCATTTTCAGTTTAAGTAACTAAGCATGCCTTTATACTTAAAAGAAAAATGAAAAAAAAAACACACTCCATAAACCACATCAAAACAGCTCTGATTGTCTCTCATGTCAGAATCCTCCTGCTTCATTTACTGCTCATGTAGAAAAGCTATCTCTTTGAATTCACACTACAGAGTCACGTACTTTAAACACGTTTATTAATGGAATTTAACGACTCACTTTAGACTTTAATTATAAGTGAAAAATAATGCTTTAATCTCTTTTCTATAGGAAAAAAAAGTGCTGGAATCCTCCTCCGTGGCGATCACATGTACAGTACTGTGTGTTAGTGGAGAGCAATTAGTGGGGAGGAAGTTGTTGCTGATCTTCATGTCCTTGTATTCCTGTCATCATGGGGACATTTGAGATTTCCAATCCGCTGTAATGCTGCATTAACCCGTGCATGACGTAGCATTAGTATTTCACAAACCGTTCACCGGAAATGATCGACTGGTGCCTGGCGGACTCTAAACACTGCGGCGAGAGTCGAACACAAGCACACACACACACAATCACATCCGATCTGAAAGGAAAGCCTTGATTATTTCATAAGCAGCAGATCCAAAACCCTCTGTTTCCTGTTAGTTTAGACTTGAGATTAAATAATGCACATGTTAAAGCTTGTAAACCCTAAAGCATAAAAAACTAAGTGTTCACTCAGACATATAAACCCTTACAACACTCGTGCATTTTAGCTTAAAGAAGAGATGAAAGCATTAGCTTTAGCATTAGCTTTAAACTGAAACATGCACACGGTGGCTAGATGCACAGTCGACCCCTGGCCTTGTGTCCACTGGAACTTAGTACAAAACACCCAGAAACCCCCATTACAGTGACTGACCACATGATAATCTACTCTCATTATTATTATTATTATTATTATTATTATTAATACATGAGCTCAGTCTACAGACTGCACTAGCAAAACAAAACAAAACAGAAGCAGCACTGGCTAATAGCTAGCTACTTGTCACCTTTACAGCCTAATGAATGTGTTTGCAGTTATAACTCACACACACGCACACACACACACATGATGTTTGCAGCTAGCCTGGAAGAGTGTGCGCGGTCTCTTTAGCTGCGCGGGGACGAGGCGGTGTGAGGAGTGGTGTAATCCAGCCCTCCGGAGCTAAAAGCACAGAACGAGAGAGCAGAGGATGGAGGGATGAAAAAAAAAAAAGCTTGTCTTGTACACTCCGTTCAGTGATGCAGTGTGTTTTTTTCATGGTACATCCACTCTCTCTCTCTATCTCTGTGTGTGTGTGTGTGTGTGTGTGTGTGTGTGTGTGTGTATTACCATTCAACAGCCAGCCCTTAGCAGTAATGCTTTATTTATTACAGCGAATATGCTGCTCCCAACCACTTCCGGCCTCTCGTTCCCCTAAAGAGCTTTTAATCATTTCGCACTTTAAATTCGGCGCTGGCCTCGCCGGCATTCTCTCCCCCTCGCTTTTCTTTCCACTCGATCTTCGACTCGAGCTTCCTTCGAGTCTATTCCATTCCCGTCGGTTGATCTGTTCGTTTGTGATTTAAATATTTCTCTTTCTTTAGCTTGCCGCGCTATCAAAACAAGAGCGCGAAAGGGAAAGTTATTCGACATGTTTCGGCATGAGAGCGAGAGAGACAGATAGAGGCCCTCGCACCAATAAAAATAGATAGCTTGTCATGCTGATGAATGATTAACCGAAGGCCTGACGCACGGCACAGAACAGAGAGAGGGAGCGAAGGAGGGGCAATTCGTCGCGAAAACAGACAGGCAGTGGGGGGAGAAAAAAAAAAACGGCGCTCGTCGCTTTTTCCCGAAAAACGCGCCTTGAAATTCAATAGAGGCTTTAATTATGCAGCATGCACACAGCAGCCTTTGGAGGTGGCTGTTTAAACATCTAAACCAAATTCAGCTTTAATGTGGAAAAAGGAAAAAAAAAAAAAAACGAGTTCGAGTATTCTCACAACTACAACACGGAAAAGGGGGGAAGCGTGATGTTATTTCTTGAATGCGAACACTTCTGACATCACGCTCTCACCTAGTGCCGGGTTACCTTCATATTCTCACTGCTGCCATAACCGCTCGTTTAATTAGAGGGGAGAAGGGCAAAACACCTCATTATCAGCTGGAGGAAACAAAGCTACGCGCTATAGATAAAAGCGAGGTCAAGGATGGTTATGGGAGTCATACTGTTGGAAATGAAACACTAATTAGAGCTTTTTCATGGCTTGTTCTTTAATGCCGTGATTAGAGTGGTGATGTCATCACATACAGTATGACTGCTGGAGCGTTAAAATGCATTATAATGGTCAAGAAATGAAACGTCACTTAAAGGGTAGCTTCTGCTTGCTGTTTAACTGCCACTGAATTCAGGTAATTGTCTCGTATGCAACATTTGTTGATCTGATTGGTTGGATTTTGGTGGCCAACGTCACGTCTTTCTGGTTCCTGGACATTTGTGGTGGTCCATGTTACAGTACAGTACGTGTTCATGCCTCGTCGTCCTGATTGGCTGAATGTTGCTGGGCCACATTATGTTTCTTCCTCCTTCTTCTTCTTATGCTAGATTGACTGTGCACATGACGTGTTTTCAGCTCCTCGTCCTGATTGGCTGGATGTTGCTGGGCCACGTTATGTGTTCATGCCTCAATGTCTCGACTGGCTGAAGCCAATGTAAATCATCCTGTAATTCAGGACACAGTGGCACCAGCATCATGTCCTTCTCTCCCTTTCAATGACTGACTGAACGCTGGTGGTCCCCACTATGTCTTAACCCTCATCGTCCTGATCGGTGGTTCACGTTATGCTCCTGTTGGCGAATTCTGCCATGAGGGTTCAGCCGTCAATCATATATAATCAACAGCTGCTGGTGCCAAATAACCAAACAAACATCGTAGCTACACTTAGACACGTCAGTGCCAGTGTCAGTGCCGCTCAATGCCCATCAAAGCCTTGTGGTCAGTTTTGTCCAGGATCACAAGGGCAGCTGGAATCACAGCGGATGGCAAGGCCGTGTTTTCCTCCCTTTGATGCTATTTGTTGTGCCTCCAGGTGCTTTGCTCAGAGCTCCCTGTGTTTTCGTGTATCGTTGTCATTTGAAACCCGTTTCATCCCCTGGCACACTGAAGAGGCGGCAAATAGACCAGCAGTGTCAGGGTGCATTTTTTTCTCTCAAATTAAGACAAATCATCCAGAGGGAGTCGTTAAAAAATAATCATTTGAAGATCAGGTTTTAGTCAAACTAGATTTGTGAGGAAAATACAATGATTTTAAATATTCTTACATATTACATACATCTACCAGTGAATGGGTGTGGCCTCTGTCCCTGACCGTCCCGGTGAAAAGGCGTGTGTGCCCTCTGTCAGGAGGTCAGTCTTAATGAAGGGCGTGGCCTCTGATCCTGTCCATCTCTGAGAAAGGGTGTGGCCTCTGTTCCTGTCACTCCTGATGAAAGGGTGTGGCCTCTGTTCCTGTCACTCCCGATGAAAGGGTGTGGCCTCTGTTGCTGTCACTCCCGATGAAAGGGTGTGGCCTCTGTTCCTGTCACTCCCAATGAAAGGGTGTGGCCTCTGTTCCTGTCACTCCCAATGAAAGGGTGTGGCCTCTGTTCCTGTCGGTCCAAGTGAAAGGGTGTTACGTCCGTCAGGATGTCTTAATGAAGGGCGTGGACTCTAATCCTGTCCATCTCTGAGAAAGAGTGTGGCCTATGTTCCTGTCTCTCCCAATGAAAGGATGTGGCCTCTGTCAGGATGTCTTAATGAAGGGTGTGGCCTCTGTTCCTGTCACTCCCAATGAAAGGGTGTGGCCTATGTTCCTGTCACTCCCGATGAAAGGGTGTGGCCTCTGTTCCTGTCACTCCCGATGAAAGGGTGTGGCCTCTGTTCCTGTCACTCCCGATGAAAGGGTGTGGCCTCTGTCAGGATGTCTTAATGAAGGGCGTGGACTCTAATCCTGTCACTCTCTGAGAAAGGGTGTGGCCTCGGTTCTTGACAGTCCCAGTGAGAGGGCGTGGCCTCTGCTCCTGTCAGCTTGAAATCATATTTTATTGAATCATTGTCTAAAATCTATCCTTTATACTCCTGATAATTAATCACATATGACGAGATGAGCACACGGCCCATTGTACACAATAAAGTTGTATTATTTTCTCCCCGATTCTCGGCTCAGAGCCCCGTTCTTAGCTTTTTCAGAGCGAAACATAATTACTATATGAGTAAATGCCTCAAGTGAAACATGTATTTCAAAGGGCTACAAATGGAGACACAGCAGAGACACAGGAGCCACACACAGACACACACACACACAGACACACACACACACGCACGCACGCACGCACACGCACAGTGATGAACAGACCGTGACAGCAGGAGAAAAGGAGCTGCGTGTGACATTGTGAAGCGGCCGTGACGGGGATTGGCGAGGTGCCGAGAGCCTTGACCCAAAGCAGAGAAGAGAGAAAGACACAGGGACGAGTGAAGAGCGATGACAGACAGAGAAGTGCAGACAGTTTAACAATGATGTGGACTACACTTAGAACCCGAGAGCGTGTAGAAGGAGGTGTTCTTTTAAAGAGTGTATAATGGGATGCAAACTAGAAACTGCAGACAGGTTTCATATTGGATACATAACGCTCTGGTGCTGTGAATAATGTGTGTGACGGATTGGGTGCAATGCTGGAATGAGCCTAAAGGCCTAACTGGCACATACCCACATAAATTTAGAACATAAAACCAAAACTGCTGCACGCATGACTACCAGAGCGGTGTGGCAGATTTTACGTGCCTTATAAGAACCAATAGAACAATCAAAAAACATCAAAGAGACCGCCAAGGTGACGAACTTATCACAAACTATCCATCAGTCCTGAAATTGCGCGCTCGCCGCTTTAACGTGGGCGGCCCGCTTTATTACAGCTCAGGCTTTGTCCTCATCGCGCGAGCCATTCTTCGACGAAAATGCAACAACAAGCCTGACAAAAGCGGAACGCTGTCTGCTAACGCTGAAAAGAGAGGCGTAGCTTCTGTTTCATCTCATCGTCGGCTAGCCATATGGTCCCATAGAGGTCTCGAAACAAAAGCCGGAGCAAAACGGGCTCGTCACCCGTTTAAGGGCTCAATTGTCTCAACAGACACGGCGGGCCTCGGCGTCCAACACCACATCTGACGAGGTTCACCAGCTAAAAATGCCTAAAATCCGGATAAACAGAGAGGAGAGGAACAGGCGAGGGAAAAAGAAGAAGAAGAAGAAGACGGAGACAGTGTTGTTTCAGAGAAGTCTGGAGAAATTATTACTCATCTTAGGGCACAATTTGCTCCACGAGAGTAAGAATGAAGTCAATTTTGTGGAGGAATTCTATTAGCATGTGTCTAATGGCATAAAGCCATCAAAAACAAACAGGGCCAGAGTTGTCGGCATAAAAGGGCAGAATCGGCTTCTTACAGCGGCTAAATCTCATTAAGGACTCGCGCTGGAAAAAAATGCCCCAATTACCGCCCTAATTCCAGCCCAGAGTCTTATTTTATTACCTTTGGAATTGATTTTTGGGCGCGAACAGATGACTAAATAAATTATTATAAAAACAAGGAGACGAGGGCTGGTCGAAGTTCTCTGCTATTTCTAGGTTGAATAGGGACTTTGTTTTGTATGTGGCTCGTGTAATGGACAAATGAATAGAAGAGAGAGGAGGAAAATGAACTAGGAGGGATTTGCCTTCTGAAGCCGTCATACTCCAATGGTATATGACAATGACATAATGACAAAAGCCTATTGATATTCCAGCAGAAGAAAAGGCAAATTTCTATTAAAGAGCATAGGAAATGAGGTCTAAGGAAAAGCATCAGCTTGATGTCTCGCCTCCTTTATAAGCCCTAAGACAAGGTGCTCCTTCATCTTGTGTTCAGGGACTGATTGCACGTCTGTTGTTGGAGCTCATCACTATGATCACAGTCCTGATAGATTAGCTCAAGTCAACACCACGTGAATAATTACTTGTGGTCCTCGGACACGGAAAGCGCGGGTTCACCTGTTCTTGGACAGCGGTGTTTGTCCGGGTCGGACGTGCCACTTAAAGTCGAGCATCTGATGGCAGGGTGTAGAGGAAATAAACCCAGATGCTCATGTATAAGGAAGACATACAGTAGATTTTATTGTGAGAGGTTCGCCGTTCAAGGAACCTCACAGCCAGTCTTTAATTTGATGTTTGTGAATTGCTCTTGACCTCTGAATATTTGTTAATTCCTTTCGCTTTTTCTTTTTTTTCCCCCCTACCATCAATAGCATTAGCATGCGTAACATGCATTACATAAATATATCATACGGCCACTGGGAATCCCTAATGCATCCTCTCGGCCTTGAATCATCCTCTATTAATCTAGAGAGCCAGTTAATCTTTAGCGTTAGAAACAAACTTTTATACCCAGAATGTAATACTTGATGATTCGGACGACTGATAATAAGGTTGTGGGTTTAAATCCCAGAGACACTAAACTTCCCCCATTTAAACCTGAACACGGGTCAATTGTAAGTGTCTTTGATAACGACGTCTGCAGACCCTAACGCGCTGTAAAAATAAATGATTATAATATTATAATTATTATATAACGCTGTAATACCCCACTGCGATGGCGTCCATCTTCTGGACAGCATTGTTTTCGAAAGTTAGAACGACTTTGATAAGATGGCATTGAGATAGCATTGATTGGAGCGTTTATGTCAATTAACGTCCACTCGCACACCGTCTGACCACATCCACGGTTCTTTAAGTTTCTAACGAGGTTTAGTATTTCGGGGACGGACACGACAGCTTCAAACACACGGCGCGTGTATCTCATTTCAAGTGTTGTAAGGTTAATTCTTTGTTTCATTTTCTTTCATAAATATCACCATGACGTGCGTCTTAGCTCCCGTGTGACTCAATCCACAGCGTCCGAACTGCATCGCATCCAGTTTCACAGAACAGATTTTTTTTTTTTTTTTTTACCCTTTTGGCTGCTTTACAATTTAATATTTCAGTAAATTGCTGTTGTCCAGTGTTTTTTTGTGGCACTCGTTGTTCTGTATGCACATTTAGTGGCATCAGCAGGATGTTCCCTTGTGGTCCGGCTGTAAGCACGCAGCGCCTCTCAGTGCAGCACCCAGAATTTGACTCCTGCTCAGGTCATCAGTTTGGTATTAATATAGTTTTTAAGTTTTTTTTTTTTTTTTCAGCACTGTGTTAGCGGTCATTTGTTCACATAATCCCATGATCACATGGTCAAATTTGTTTGGGCGTCGTTTCATCGAATTACTTTCAAAAACAACCTCGTCCCAACGTCCATAAGCTTGTCAAATTAACATCATCATAACAAAACTTCCTCTTGGGAAATGTCAAATTCTACTTCCTTAAAAAAACAAAAAAAAACAAAACATGCATTCAGCTTTTAGTTTCTCTCTTTGCTTTATCTTATATCCAGAACACTGCGCAGTTTTACAGAGATAAAGCTTTGTCTTCTGACTCTGTTTGTGCTCGGATCAGCCATTTACGAGAACAAAAATAAATCAGAAATACACGAAATGCAAAAGTTTCACATCGTACAGTATTCAGGATCAACTTCATTAAATTGGAACACTCACTTGGAACTGAAGGGAGAACACCGTGTCCTCATCTCATCAGACGAGACACACCGGACTTGAACTCAGCGCTGCAGATCCCGAAAGCAACCTACATGTAAAATATTTATTACTGTTGTCACGGAGATGAACGGTTTGCCTTGTGGCTAAGCTCGGGCCTACGGACGCTCCGAGAACGCTCTCAGATTCGGGAGTTTCTACAATATTTAAACCGGACTCGTCAAATTCCAGTTGAAACGGCGGCTGCGTTCTAGGCAGGCAGTCACACGAGCCAGGACACCTCAAAGCTTCCAGGAACCTCAAATCTCCAGCCTAATTCCCCCCGATTGTGACCTTTTCCAAGCTGATAATCAGAATCCAGAGCTTAAGACAGAAGCCACGTTTTAGGACTCGCCCTCACTAAATACCAGAAATGTCAGTGTGCTGTCTGATCTGCTGGGGAAATCGAATGCGCCGCGGTCAGTCACACCGGCAGCTGGACGTAGCAGGGTTTTCGCGGTGACACGCGGCGGCTCTAGGCTGTCATGGACTGCGATAAGACGAACGCTCCTTGCATAGGAGACGGCACGCAAAAAAAACAAAAAAAGAGTCGGGAAAGCTTTATAGCTGTCGGAAAGTAGTTAAATTCGTTTTATGTTGTGTGTGACCGCTGCAGTGCTGCTGGCTAGACGGCTGCCCACGCTGTCTGCACACTGGGTGGTTTTTACTGCAGAGCTCGACTTCCCGAGCCCACAGTCACAATACGGCTAAGGCTATAACCGTGAAACGAAACATATACATGTGATCCTAATGACTTCCTGCACGACTGCGAAGGAGCCGATCTTGAATACGCCGAGACTCAAAAGACGGAGCGCTAGCTTTCTGCAGACTACTGATCAGAGCTTGTAGGCAGGCAACAAACAAACAGGAGTAACGAGAGGAAAACTACAGGCAAACAATACAACACAATCTCAGTTTTTCCGCTCCTCAAATGCAGCACCCTGGTGTGTGTTTACCTGCCTACACAGAGACCCGCTATCTCCAAGACATGCTCGTGCCTTTTTCTTTTCTTTTTTTTCCCCCTTTCTGTTAATCAGTGTTGTGTTTCCAGCAAACGGGAGCGGTGCTCTCTCGTGCCCTTATCAGCAGGCTCCGGCGCCCAGACTAAATCACTGCTGCCAGGAGATTCGGCCCGTTGAAAGAGACACAGTCAGTCCGAGCAGACACGTACAAGGCCTGGTAATCTCGGCTGGGGATCAAGGAGAATGTAACCTGTTTGATAGGTTTGTTTTTCTTTTGTCTCTTTTTTGGGTCAGCTGAAATGGCCCCTGGTAATATGGCTGGTGTGATCACAAAAAAGCAAAAAGGGGTGAAAAACAATTTCAGTGGAGACGTCTTGTTTTTTTCCTGCTAAAGTCTCAGGTGGATACTGACCTGCCAGAGATGGCACTAAGATGTTGCTTATGTTTTTTTTTTTTTTTCTTTTCCTTTTTGTACTTAGACATCAAGTACAAATATCTTTGTGTGCTCCAGGAGGTGTGTTTGGGTTTGCAAAATTGGTGAATTCCAACAGTACATTTATCTACAGTGATGGGAACGACAGCTTTCATACTGTTACTACATAAGAACATACACAACATCGGTATTATGCATGCATTATTTTAATGCTAATAATACAACATTAAAATAATGGATGCATAATAAGGACTGTCCATAAGTTGCTTAAAATGGCAACTGCAGGTATTTATCAAAGTCATATAATAAGTTTTATTGCACACTATTAATTTCACCTTCATGTTGTATAATACACTCCCATCTAAATCTCTAAAATGTAAAGTTGTAGAATAT